>JAWWLV010000053.1:5473245-5507889 GCA_035041135.1 Platyrinchus mystaceus | reverse complement strand
TGGAGAAGGAAGAAAAGGCATTAATTAAGTGCACTGAGGAGTTGATATCTGTGGAAGGTCTCTGAGCTTGAGTTGGGCCCAAACTGATGGTTAGAGTTTGGAAACCCTAAGTTTTCTGGTATCTCACTCCCCTGGACCCTCTTACCTTGGGCTTTGAAGTAGTTACTTGGTTTGGTTTTCAAATTCTCTTTCCTGTCTGGCACTGGAACAGATTAATTGCAGACAAACTGTTTGGAACCCTTTCTGGCCCAGTCCAAAGGTGCCAGGTAAGCCAGTGAGTACAGGACAGAGGACATGTCATTTTTTAACTCTGCCATAAATTTGTCTTAAACAGTTAATAAGAACTTAAGTATTATTAGAGCAGATAGTTATGCTGTCAGTCTTGTAACATCTCTGTACAATGAAGGTGGGGTATTTAAGGAGTTCTTTAATAAGTAGCTGCTCAGCAGGGAGATGCTAAAGGCACAGATAAGCTGTGATTGTTTGTTGTAGTGCACAGCCAGGCTTGTCAGCACAGATAAGATACAATTCCTGCCTCAAGAGATTGCAGATCCGAGACTATTTATGGTCCATCCTGAGCTGGATGGATGTTTAAAGACAATGGCTCAACCTTCCAGCCTCTTGAAGGGCAATATAATTTAACCTGTTTTAATCCTCCTGCATAGGAAGAAGAGTTGAAGGGTTGGTACGTTTGGCCTTCCCTATTTTGTACCTGCAGATCAAAAGCTGGGCTTGGTTTTTGCAGAGCTGCAGTGAGGGGGTTTGCCCCATTCCTTCAAGTTTATCTATTACCAAGACTTAGAAAACAAATGATGACAAACAATGATCTGCTTCCCAGAATATTTCTGAGATTGTGACAGGGTATTTCCCCTCAGGGAGGGGGTCAAGGATTGCCTGTGGGTGTGAAACTCAGCACGATGCAGCGAGGAAGGCAATGAAGGGATTTTTGGAAATCTGTCCCCTCACCTTTGCCTTATAGAATTCAGGGCTGTGACATGAGGGGAAGGTGACCATGATTATACCTCAGTCTCCTCCCTTTTGACCTTACTGTTTAATCTTCCCTGGACATCTTGAGCTCTCCCTCACTTTTACCACTGCACCATGGAAAAGGTGGATGTCAGGTAGTGAAGGGAGGAAGCAGGAAATGAAGATGGGCATAGGGGAAATGAGCCTGTCAAATGAGTAATTAATTATTGCAGAGGAAATTAGCTTATTTGTCTTGTTTTTAAGCACTTTAATTGGACCTATATTTTTCCCATTCCAGGCTTCAGCGTGAGGAGGAAGAAGCCTATGCCAGTAGTCAGAGCACCCAAGGGGCTCAGTCACTGACCTTTTCAAAGTTTGAGGAGAAGAAAACCAATGAGAAAACAAGAAAGGTCACTACTGTGAAGAAGTTCTTCACTGCTTCTTCCAGAGCAGGAGCTAAGAAGGGTAACTGTCTTCTTTGCTTTTAATGGTTCTGTACAATGTGTTAAATTAAAAAATGTTTGTGACAGATGTCACGTTCTGAAAGGCAGAGTAGTGCTCTGTGGTTTGACTTTGAAGAAGCTGGAATGGTGATGCTTCTGGAGAGCAATTGCTACTGAAAACACAGGAAAATGTGGGCTTTTGAGTGATGCCAAGCAATCTTTTAAATAGAACAGTGCAATCCCAAACCTGTGGCTGTGTTTGTGTGCATTACACAGGAGTTCTTCCACTAAAGTGTAGCATAAATGTATTCCTGGTGGGGGTCTGCCACTGAAGTACCTTGTTCCTCTGACACACATCCTTTAAACTCATGAGTCAGCCACAGTGTCATACCATAGTTTTAGGAGTTGAAGGGGAATTTCTCCTGAAGGAAGCAGGAGAAAAGGTACTGGCTGTCAGTCACCTCGAAGAAACTGCTATGTCTGAGTGTGATAGAAACACTGAGATAACATATCAGCTGCTGCTGCCATAATGGAGCACTTTGACAGCACTTAGCAGAAAAAATGGGATGTGTAAACAGGGTGCCTTTAACTGAAAATAAATGTGAAACATGTAGTGTTTGTGTGTATGTGGGTTGTGAATACCAAGTTTGTGGTTGTCTGGATGTTTGTTCTGCAGAATGTGTTCCAAGTAAGAATGATTAATGGCACTGATGTCTTTGCATAGCAACAGCTTACACAGGCAAAAACCAGAAAATGCTGGGCTGTGGAGTAGGAATTCCAGAAGGAAAATCAACATAAATCTACCTTACCCTTACAGCCTTGTTTCCTTAATAAGAAACATGCCTGAATTTCATCTTGGAATTGTCCTGGTGCATGGCAGCAGCTGGCTACATGAGGCATTCACCTGTGTAATGAAACCCTTTATTTTTATGTTCATTCTTCTCACTTTTCCATATTTTCTTTCTTTCCCCCCTGTGCCATCTCTCCTGCCACGCTGCTGCTCTCGTGTCCCGCTTTGCTTTCGCGTTCATTGCAGCCGCTCAAGAGAAAATCGTTAAGCAAGGACAGCCTGGGAGGGAGAGGAATGCTGATAACATTCTCAGGGATTTGAAGGAGATTTTTACTCCCTCCTGGGAACTGGCTTCCCCTTCTGAAGGTAATGCAGCACAGCCTGAGCAAGCTGTCTGCCTGGTTTTAGTGAGCTTACTTCTTAGTTGGGCTTTGCAAAGTACAAACTAGGGTTGTGCCAGTTCCAACTCGTGCTCTTGAACATGAAGATGACAAAAAAAAAAAAAGGCAAGTCCAGCATCTTGAGGTGAACTTGAACCTCTAAACCAGTTCTTTGCTTTTTGGTAGGCAGAGTACAAGAATAAAGCTGAAGCTTCTTTGAGCTCCACCTTAGTGTGACCACGCTTTCAAAAAATAAGGATTTTGTAAGAAGCAGCTGGATCTTGTGCTGCTTCATGTTTGTTACCAAAAAAGAATTCCAGATTGCTCTTCTGATTCTGATTATAAGTTGAAACTTCTGTTTCAATTTAATAGTTGACACTTCAAGAACTTTTGCATTCTCAGAACATCTCCAGATGTTAGTTATGTTAACCAAGAAGACAATTTCCTATCAAGAGAAGACATCCTAGTTCCATTTAAACCAAAAGGATGCCAACCCCCTTGAAGCAAACAGCTTTAGGAGCTCATCCTACGTTATTTGTGTGCAATTCTGACTTGTTCTGCTGACTAAAGAGATTTGAAGAGGTACCATTCTTTATTTTGCAAATTACACAGAGAAGATGAGTGGTTGGTGTAGCAGAGCTAATGACAAACCCCTTTTTCATGTTCCCTGCTTGGACTCAGCTCGGTGACCGTGGCACAACCATAGTGAATCACTGGAGTGCTCATGTTCTGCTGTGACAATTAGCATCTCTGTAGAATGCCTTGAGAAGGATTTTTACTATTAATAGTGTTTGTTCCTTGTGAAGGTGATCCTTTCTTAACTCCTCCAGTGCTCTTCCTTTTCATTTGGGCATATTTCTCTTTAACTTGGTCAAATGCAATTTCTTTAATTGGCTTCTTTTTAGTTGGATTTAATTCTTTTAAAGCACGTGACAAACCTGAAAATAGTTTGTTGCTGAAAGTACATTTTTTCCTTCAGTCCTTAAGTAATCAGTGCACATTGTACAGATTAATTTTCCTTAAACCAGGATTTCAGCTCAGAGATTAATGAAGCTGCAACACTTCTGAGTGACTACAAGTAGTTCTTGGTGTGAGTCGTTGAAGACAGTTGATTCTAGCACTGTTTTTTAATACTTAATAGTAATTTGCCTCAATTGATTACATCTCTCTATTAATTAAAAAAATCTGTTTTCAATATATGACTGAAAAAATCAGATTCATTATGGTCAACTTGCAGAATGAGGTTCATTATTTTTATAGCAGAGTGAACTCAATGTTGAAGTAAGTAAATAAATCTTCAACTGTACTTCAAACTGAGATCAGTAATTAATCATGAAAGCAATATCTTAAAATTCTGCCCTTTTGGGTCACCCTTCAGCTTGAACCCCTGTCCAGGCATTTGTGCTGCACTGCTGGGAATCTTAGGGACAAAGAAATCCCCTCTGGAAAAATGTCCTTGTGGAACTAGGAGGGAGTTTGTTTTGCATGTTCTATCTCAATTGCTACAGTTGGAATTTAAACATTTGCAAAACCTTTTCTGTTCTTATCACTTAAATACCATAAATGTTCCAATGGTGCCTGACCAAATTATTACCCAGAGAAGGTTATGCTGAAGTCTTGTGCTTTGGTCAGATGATCAGTGTTTGTTAGTCACTGGATGACACAGCTTTGAATGTAGTGCTAAATCTTTTAAAAACAACAAACAAACAACCCCCCCCCCAATAAGCTACCTTGAGTCTAGATTAAGCTGCCTTAAGTATATTAATCCCATGTATTTCTTTTTATTTTGGAGTTCTGCATGTGTGCTTATCGAAACATGGATTTTTTTTTTTGTTGTGCATGTTAGTATTTTCAGATTGAAAGATTTGTTTGTATCATGTTGACCATGAATATTTTCATGTTTTCTGTCCCTCTGCTGCTTGCTTTTCACCATGTTCATTTACATCATCTCTATTCAATCCTTCCATTTTGAACAGTGTTGGCTGGCAAGTTGAAAGGTGGGTGAACTAAACTTGGTTAGTGAAGGTGTTGGAGCAGCACAATTAACTTACAGCTTGGAAAAATCATGTGTTTTTTGTGGGGAAAAAAAACCCTGTGATTGCAGCTCTCTGAACTTGCATCCAGTGGTGTGTGCAGTGTCCCTGCACTAGAACTGCCCAATCTGCTGCTCCCTGAGCTGGTTCATGAGCCAGTTGAATGAATAGTTGTGTTGGTGCAAGCAAAGGAGCAGGAATGCAGAGGTGAGGGGGAATGGAAGAGGGACCACTCCATTATCTTAAGCTGCTGCAGAATCCCATCTGGAAACCTTGATCTTACATGGAGATACCTTACCTGGGAATGAAAATGTAAGAAACCCAAAAGCAAACCCATGTTACAGTCATTTGCTGATATAAAAAGGCCATTAGTGCAAATGGGGGTGTGGCTGTAAACCTTTTTGCTTCAGTGGAATGCTCAGTTTCCTGGAGTTCTGTTTAATAACATCCAGCATTTCACTGGCAAAGCTGAGAAATAAATGATCAATCATCTGCAGAGTAAAAAAAGAAAAAAAACAACATGAAATTTTAACACCTGTTAAACACTTGCTGAATTTATCCATCAGTGCACAAAGCTTATCTGATGTGCCCAAATTTTCCCAGCAGAGATCCAAGAAGCCAAGGCTCCCAGCCCTTCCATCAACAGGCAGGCAAGCATCGAGACAGATCGAGTGTCCAAGGAGTTCATAGAATTCCTCAAGACGTATCACAAGCCTGGACAAGACATCTATAAGCAATGTAAACTATTTTTGGACACAATGAATCATAAAAGGGTAAGTCCTGTGTGCCTTTTGCATGAATAAAATGGGGAAACTGGGGAGAGATGGAGAAAATGCTGCACTTCTTCCAGCAGTTTGGATTTTATGGAGTGTACACAGGAGCCTTCAGGTGATGTGCTCAGTCAAATGAAGATCTCAGGGCAGCTTTAAGTTCTGGCTGCCTTTTTTTTTTGGTGTGGTGTGTGACCAAATAATCCTTCCAACCCCAGTGGTCTCAGAGGCCTTTCCTTTGCAACCCAAATAAATTAGTCCTGAATACACCCCATGTAAATTAGTCTCTTCAGCAATTTTCTAGGTAAATATGACTTGTGGAAATGATAAGATATTACATGCTGAGTTTTTAGATATTATAGAGTCACAGAGTGGTTTGGGTTGGAAAAGACCTTAAAGATCATCCAGTTCCAACCCCTGCCATGGGCAGGGACACCTTCCCCTAGACCAGGTTGCTCCAAGCCCTGTCCAGCCTGGCCTTGGACACTCCCAGGGATGGGGCATCTTAAGTCTAAAAGGTTAAAAAGATAGTACAGCATCAACCCACCCATCTTTTACTTGGGGAACTGGAACTTGACTGTACTTTTTAATATGGAATAAGGGTTACATCTTCATTTTCCATTAAAAAAAATCAATTATTTTGAAATATTAATCAGTCTGTAGTGCCACCTATGGTTGGAATGAGTCAGTATTCATTCAGCACAGCTCTTTTTTTCCCCCTTCTCCCACCTTTCCTGGTTAGTCTGTAGTTACTCAAATTGTTTCCTCAGATTGGACTGAATGTTAAATGCAGTTCTGGTGGAATCTTACATTCCCACTGCTTCAAAAACATCTTGAAGGTTTTTGTTTTTTGTTTTTTTTTTTTTTCTTTTAGAACTGATTCATTCTGAGCACAGAGTTTGTGAAAACAGCGTGGTGTTATTGTTGGTTTCAAACACTGAAGGTGCTCTCATTTCCTACTTCCTTGATAGTTTGTGCTGGTCAAAAAGAACTCAAAACACACAGTTTGCTCTTACACATAAACCAGACCTAAAGTGCAGCACTGCCAGCACAGCTGAGACTTTGTGTTCAGGGCAACTGTCCAGTTTCTGCCCTTGGAGAATTCACATGCCAAGTTCTCTCTCTATTTTTTTAAAGTGTAGCTTTATGATGCCATTTAATGTTGAAAAGTGACTTGATCAGTAAAGTTAATTTTAACCCTTCAAACCTCTGTGATGTTCTTCAGGAGCTCATTTAAGTAATGCCCAAAAGACAGTGTTGTTTTACAAATAACATTGTATTTCAGAGTAATGTTGTCAATTAGAAATGTTTACTGTGCTCTTTCAAACTATGATTTATGTTCTTGGATTTTTGATACTCTGTATATAATCTTTTAAAAATCAGAGGCAAAATAGGGACAAACTTTTTCTTAGTAATCTGTTATTTTGTCAGCATTAGTCAGGGATGTGCCTGGGGAAAATGGCATTGCACCTGTCCAGCTCCATTGCTAATATTTATCTGTTCAGCAAATAAATGCAAGTCTTTCACATGTCAAAGAGCCAGTGTGTCTTGGTTTCTCATAATTTTGAATAGAATTTAGCCAATATAAACACCTCTGATGATACCTTTGCATTCTCAGACTATTACTGCAGCTGGACACTTCCCTTAAACAAAACCAAAACATCAGGGGTGTTGCTGCCAATTCTTACACACACACACTTAACCTGTGTTCTATTACAGGACTTAAGTATTGAGGAGCAGTCAGAATGTGCCCAGGACTTCTACCAAAATGTAGCAGACAAGTTACAGACCCGCTGGAAAGGTATCAAGTTCCTCTTCCTCATATCTTAACTGTTGGAAAAGTGATTATTTGGGGCTCAAGCCTGTTGCATTTTCAAGTAAAAATTTGTTTATATGGGTTTTGCTTAAAATCTCTAAAATTTGGTTCAGTTGTTTTTAATTTCTTGTTTTAAATCCAATACTATTTGTTTAAAGCAAGGTAAATGTGTAGCCTCCACCCAGGTAACAATCAGGCTTGAGCCTCATGTCACCCTGTAATGCAGCAGCAGCCAGTTCTGTTGGGAGCTGCTTTAGTGTGCCTGGTATGTAAGAGACGAAGCTTAAACGTCCCCAGGGAATTTTTTTAGACAAAAACAGCAGCAGAGGACTTGGAAGACCTCACTGGATTTATTTTCAAAGGATGACAATATTCTTGTAAGCTACAAGCAGCTGGACCTGCTCTGTGTGCTGAATGTGCTGCATTGTGACCCTGTGCATGGACTTCCTTTGGCATGTGCTGCTCAACCCATTGTATTTTCACTTCTGCTGTAGAGAATGAAAATACCCCAATTCTGTCCATCCTGAATGAACTCAGGTTGGCTCGAGACAGTCGTATTCATTTGATGATGTCGGGGTCAAACTGTATTACATCTTCAGAGGAGCCATGAAATACTTTATTTATGGGATTTGTACTTGCAGTGCCCCCTGAAAAAGTTGAGAAGGCAATGGATCAGATTGAAAAGTACATCATGACTCGGCAGTATAAATATGTCTTTTGCCCTGAAACAACTGATGATGAGAAGAAAGACCTTGCTGTCCAAAAGAGAATCAGGTAATGCTTTAGGGGGAAAATAGTTGAGTAATCCCCAGTCCTGTAAATGAGCTCTGAATCAAACATGTTAAAAACCTCCTGCTGTGCACCCAAAAGTGGCAAAATTGTTAAGCAGAAAGGGTTAAAACCCAGAAGAAATTAATGGAATGGGTAATGAAAGTTGCTGCACTGGGAACACTAATTGGTTTGCTTTTGTTAAATTATGGCAAAAATACAAGAAAGTATTTCTTCTGAAAATAAATTACTTCAGTGGAATAAACTGGCTCAAGGCTGGACTAGTGCCTCACCCACACAAAGCACTCCTTGTGCCTTGACTGCAAGAAGCAGCTGGTTTCAAACACCTGAATGGCACTGGCACAGAACATTTAACACTTCTGTCCTCTCACAGGGCTTTGCACTGGGTGACTCCCCAAATGCTGTGTGTTCCTGTCAATGAAGAAATTCCAGAAGTCTCTGATATGGTTGTAAAGGCAATTACAGGTTTGTGAATGATAAAGTTTACATTTGCAGCTTCAGATTTCTTCTCTCTTAGTTATCTCTTGGCATCAGAAGGGGGTCCAGGCTGTTAGATTTGCAGGAATCTTTGTGGTATTGGAATATCACGTGTGAGGCAGGAATAATTTTTCCAGCACAGAAGTGTTTAGGCTTCGCTGATCTGTTTGAAACACTTGGACTGAACCAAGAGAAGATTGAATAAACAGATGCTTTTATGGAACAGCAAGAACCACAGATAGAAATGATGCAATATTCGCATTACCTGCTCTTTCAGGTGTCTGATTAGTAACTTTTAACGACCTGAGAACTCTTTTTGTCTTACAGATATTATTGAAATGGACTCCAAGCGTGTCCCTCGTGATAAATTAGCCTGCATCACCAAGTGCAGCAAGCACATCTTTAATGCTATTAAAATCACAAAAAATGAACCAGCCTCTGCTGATGATTTCCTCCCCACACTCATATACATCGTCCTGAAGGGGAACCCGCCCCGCCTGCAGTCCAACATCCAGTACATCACACGCTTCTGCAACCCCAGCAGGTTAATGACAGGAGAGGATGGATACTATTTCACCAACCTGGTAAGTGCAGGAATAGTGTGGGTTTTATACGAGGAGTTTGCCTTTTATTTGGGTGTAGGAATTGCCAGTAAAGGGAAACATAACAAAACGTTGAAAAAAAATTAAAACTAATCTTAAAACGGTGGTTGAGGTTACTTAGAGTACAGCCAGTTCTGCTGTGTTATATCTCCCCTCTCTTCCTTCTCTGCTTTCCAAACCAGAAAGTGCTTTTTTTTCTTTATAATATTTGAGCAGTCCCATGCTAAGACTTGGGTGTATTTTTATTCTGCAAGGAGAAAAGTCCTTTCTATTCCTAAAATCCCAAGTTTGGACAGTGCAGATGTTACAGCTGCAAAGTTTCCTACTTGCAAGAGCCCATGAGATTTTTTTCTCTTGATGGGACTGCAGAACGAGGCCATTAATTTGTGGAGGTAAACAGGCTTTTTAAAGCTCCTGCAGGAGGCATTTATTGGTGTGCTCTGCATTTCATCATAAAGCGATTCGTGAGGGAATTATGCAGTTGAATGAAATACTTAGAATATTAAAAGTTTATTTCAGTAGGAGCAGAGAATCCAAGAGGTAAGATGGGCATTTGACATTACTTCCTTCAGAATATTAATTGAGAGCATGGCAGATCTCTGCTGATCAGATTATTAAATATTAATTTAGTGCTATTGTCTCGTTGTTGTGTTCCTTCTGTTCTCCCACCTCCCCAACACCCTGAGGTGACCCTGAAGTTTGGAATGCACCTTGTCCAGTGAGTCAGTGCTGGTCAGCTGAGTTTTTGACTTCTTCAGACTCTGGGGAGTGGAAAGAGGCATATGAGCTGTTTGGTATAGTTTAACTTCTGCAAAAGATCAATCTGTTGGGGCATTAAAAAAAAAACAACTAATCAGTTACTGGTCCAACAGCAGGATCAGGAGTAGAACACACACATTCCAGTCCGTAGCTTGCAGTGACCTCTCTCTGTTTTGTTTGCAGTGCTGTGCTGTGGCCTTCATTGAAAAGCTGGATGCTCAGTCTTTAAATCTGAGCCAAGAAGATTTTGATCGTTTCATGACGGGTCAGACCTCCCCGAAGAAGCAGGAATGTGACAGCTTCTCCCCAGACGTGTGCCTGGGTGTGAAACAGATGTGTAAAAGCTTAGACCTCCTCTCTCAGTTGAATGAGAGACAGGAAAGAATCGTCAGCGAAGCCAAGAAACTCGAGAAAGACCTGATAGATTGGACTGATGGAATCACAAAGGAAGTGGAAGATATTGTTGAGAAGTATCCGTTAGAAATCAAACCCAAAAGTCAAGCCTTAGCAGCCATTGACTCTGAAAACGTGGAGAATGACAAGCTGCCCCCACCACTGCAGCCTCAGGTTTATGCAGGATAATTATCAGTGTTAACTCTGAAAAGCAGCATTATCCTCACCTAGTACTATCTGCTACTTGGGAAGGGAAATAAATTTAAGGCTAAAAAAAATCAGACGAGCTTAAATCAGTACATTTTTAAAGGTACATTTTTCTTTTTTTTGTTAAGTGTAATGAATTGTATTTATTTTAGTCAAGTAGATTTCTATTAGGCTTTTGTGGGTTTTTGAACTGAATTTAAATTTTCTACACAAACTGGTGTAATTTTTAAGCAACACTAGTCCATTGACATCTTTCCTGAAAGCTTCCTTCTAAGCATGCACTTACTTGTTTTTAATGATTAGTTTAACTTCAATCCGAGTTCCAGCAGGAACTCAAAAAGGTAACAATGTTAGTTTGAATTCATTCTGTAGCTGTAAAGATGAAATATATATTGTAAAATATGTAAAATTGTAAATAGATTTAAAACCTGATGTCTCAACTGTGCATGACAGCTTGTGTGTGAGTGAAAATGATCTAAAAGTGTTCATTTTAGCACCTTTCAGTTACATCATGTTGCAGTGTAAAGGCAAAAACACTGTTAGTATTTGGATAAGCTGGATGGGAGAACTGATGAATTACAGAGGATATTGTAATGATTTGAAAACTTGACACTCAATCTGCTTTGGAAAAAAAAAAGAAAAAGTGCTATTTAAAAAATGACATTTCACATAAACCTTCTCCCTGCTTTGTCAGGACACCTGGTAGCCTTGAGTGGTGCACAGAAGTGCTGATATTACTGCTTTGGAAGAGAATGTGGAGCCAGGCTTCAGAAACAGGAAGGAGTAATTGTATTAAAATATTACATAACGTGGAACAAAAGGTGGGAGGAGAGAAGATTGTGCAAGAGTTGCACCGAAAGTGGCTTTCTCTTCTGGCATTGCCTGGTCATTTCCAAGTGGGATAAGTCTCAGTTGCTTTTTTGACAATCCTGGTAGATAAATAAGTTCATATAATTAGAGGTTGCCTTTTAGAAGAAGCATGAGCAGAAGAATGCACTTTATTTTTATGAAACATCAATCTTCTGATCTTTGGTGACCCCTTTAGCAAAGGAATTGACCTTGAACATCAAGGTAAATATGGCTTTGTGTCACTAGAAGTTTAGATCTGTGTGTTTCAAGAATACCAGCTCACTCCACAGAAAAGTAACCTCTTGCAATATAACTCTTTTATGCCAGTGAAACATTTTATATATCATTTGAAATATCTTCCAGCTAATCCAGTTCTGCCGTGACTCCTTTGTGTACCTGAGATATCAAACGTGGAGCTGCTCTTAAGCAATGTTAAGTTCTTACCATCAAGGAGGAAAGTACCTACCTCTTTTATTAAGTTCCACTGCTTTAAAACACTGCTCTATTAAATTTGCACTGCAATAATTTCAGACCACGACTGTGATTTGTCCCCTCCTGTCAGATGTATTTATCCTTATAAACTATGCATCCCTGGTGTTCCACATAACCAAGCTCCCCAGAGCACCACAGCTGAGGTGCAGCAGTGAGCTAACAAGAAATTAAATTTCAGCTTCAATTATTCGGTGTATCCACGTGTCACTGCGCCCAGATTGCTTCGGATCTGACCAGTGCTTGCAGTAAAATAATACTGTAAAGGCTTTAGTTTTTAAACACTAGGTGCTAACTCTGATATCCAGGTACACAGGTTTTCCTGAGGCAGGGTGGGGGGGGGGAAGCAAACTTTTAGCCATTGTGTAAATTACCATGTTTAAATAAAAGTGTGTATATTATGCCCTTGTTAATGAGTTCCTAAAAATCTCGTCACAGGGTTTTGTTATGCTGTTAATGATTAATGTGAATATAATTGTGGCTGCTTCTGCATTCTCAGTGATTGGGAGACAGCAATTCTTAGCCATTCAAGTGCAAGTCTGGGTAACAAAGTCCTTTTTTTTGTTTCTTTGGAGAAGGGTCATTGTAGTGATTAAGCACTTAACGATGTACTGGTGCATTTGTAACTAAAGTATGTCTTATTCATGTGCCATCTTGTTATCAAGCCACTAAAGGGGGAATGTTTTCAGCAAACAAATCAGGCAGGTGAGATGGATTTCCATACCCCACCTAAAAGTCAGCAAGCAGGAGTGTTTTCCTCCTAGGAGTAATCCCTGGGCAGGGCTGTAGTACAGGGGTACTCTGGTCCCACAAGTTTGAGTAAAAGACAGTGAGAGACCCCCATTCTGCAAAACATTGTGGAATTGTATCCATGAACAAGTTACTTGTGAAACTGAGTTTAATCGAAATATTCTCTTCCAGCGAATTGGAATGCAGGTGCTGTGCTGTGGTGACAGTTGTAGTATCAGAAATTGGGTTTTTTTTCAACAGCCCACTACTAGTTCAGTATCACTGAAAACAAAGACTGCAGCTCATCACTGGAAATCAGAATTTACGTCGTAAAATACTTCTTTGCATGTGAGCTCCCTGTTTTGTTCAGTAAAGAAGGTATTTTACAGGAAATGCTGGTTAATTAAACTGTGCAGCGTCTTTGGTTCCACACAACCGAGTTACGAAATTAAATTGATTTCTCCTACCCAGTTATCATCGGTGTTTACAAGTGCTCTGGTGTATATTCTCCTGGGGCTGGGGAGGGAGGCACTGGCAGATGTTGGTACAGCTGGTGCTGCTGAACAGCAGTTTGGAAACGGGGGTTAAGAGGGTTGGGGGGACAAGGACCGTTTTCCATCCGACACAGAGCTGACCCTTGGAGGCTCGAGTGGCTGCCACGGGAGACCGAACAGTTGGACGCTTCATCTGGGCATCCTGTGAGAGGTTAACACGTCCTTGTCCTGGATCTGCAGCCAGGTGTGTACGGGGTTATTTGCTGCTGTTCTCTGAGAGGCTGCCGACTGCGCTGCCTCCTGCCTTCCACAGGCCTCGGGCAGGAGGAGGCATTGACTGTGACTATTAGTCATTAGTTCAGTGCTGTCTTGGACATCTTTGAAGGCACGAAGTTCAGGAAAGTATTTAGTTTTACCCTCCTGAAGTACCGACTCCTGGCAGAGCCCGGCTCTGTCCCTTCACCCATCCCTGCACCCTCCCTGTGCTTCCCTGGATTCGCTCCGGTGTGTTACAGCTCCCGGGGAAAAGGCTTCACGTTATCCTCCTGTGAACATCATAATCATCATAATTATCACTATATTAATATTGCTGTTATTACTGATAATTATGATAAATATTAATGACGGTTAGGATGACGGTTTCTTCTGTTACACCCTTTGCTTTAAGCATTTAACCCCAAACCCTTCAAGGTATTGGGCACCTTTAGAAAACAATCAAACGAAAGAAAAGATGCTTTGGGTAGTTTTTATTGGAAGTTTTTTTATTGCACAAGGGGGTGAAGAGCGGCTGGAGAAGGCGAGGAGTGTCGTGAGGGAGGGAGGAGCGGGGCTGCACCGGTCTGAGGGGACAAGGCGGTGAACCCCGACAAGGTTCGGCGGAGACGCTCCCGGGGCCTATTCCTGCTCGGTGCCGCTCCCGGTGGAGCCCATTCCCGACGGAGCCATTCCCGAGCCCGTTCCCGGTGGAGCCCATTCCCGACGGAGCCATTCCCGAGCCCGTTCCCGGTCGCAGCCGCTGCCCCGCCCGCCGCCGGCTCCTCCCGCGCTGCCGGCGCCGCCGCAATCTTGTCCCCCCCGCGCCACCGTCGGCCCGCCCGGCGGGTGAGGGGTCACGGCTGCGGCCCCGGAAGCGGCGGCGGGGGCGGGCCCGGCCGTGTGTCTGTCCCGGGCTCCGTGTGTCTGTCTGTGCCGGGCTCTGCCCGGGGAGCGGCCTCTCCCCCCCGGCCGGGCAGGACGATGGTGCAGAGCCCGCCCGCTCGGCAGCGCCGCCGCCTCTGAGCCCCGCCCGGCCCGGGGCGCCGGTAAGGAGGGCCCGGGGGCGGCCCCGCGGCCCGGCGGGGGTGCGTGAGGGGCCCGGCGGTCCCGCCGGTGTCGGGAGCGGGGTCTGGGCCGGGCGGGTTGGTTTCGCTGTGGTTTGGCTCAGCCCGGTGGATTTCAGCCTTGGTTTGTCTTTATTATTTAAATTATTATTTTCAATTATTTTTTTTAAACGGGGTCCGTTAGCTTGAACTTTGCATGGGTGGCGTCGTACCAGAAAAAAAACCCAAAACGGTAAAAAAGGAGTAATTTCAGTAGCGCTGTATTTCCGTTTCAGAATAGCTTCTGAATAGTGATTCCTTCATTAGGCGCTATTTTTTTTTTGTTGGTTGGTTGCGCTTCTTTTTTATTTTTATTTAATTATTATTTAATTTTTTTCCTATTCGCTACGTATCCGTATTTTATCCTCTTTTTACTCTTTTGGGGTTTAACTTGACTAATGATCTCATGACGTCTTTAATAATAAAATTCCTGGTGCATCATGCCTAGGAACATGGCTGCTACAATCCCCCCTGCTAAATTCGAACTGAGTATCGGAATCGCGGGTGTGGACACGCCGGGAAAGGTTGGAAAGAAGAGATTAGAGCACAGCTGGGTGTTGTGTTTTTTTTTTTTTTTTTCCCCTCTCCTTTTCCCTTTGTTTGCTGTTTAAGGGTTTGTCTTCTCTGGAAAAATTTATTGGCAGGATTAGCCTTGGCGGTGTAATTTGCCCTGTTAGACAGACCTGGAGTGTAGATAAGGATTCGTTAAGGATTGCTCTCCGCATCCGCCTCGAACTTCCATGAACTTTTTGCGATTGGAAGGAGAACCTGTCGTGTGGAAGGAGAGACTCTGTCACGGCCGGGCCTGTCGTGGTAAATCATTACTGCGTTTTTAAAAAGGCTGAGTTACGGGAGATAACGCGATCTAATCCTTGTGCTTTTGGTCTGCGCATACAAAACGTTTCGACTTCCATTCCGTGAGTTGCTGCCGCTCCCACCCCCCTCAGGTCGCTGGGAATCAGCCGGTGGCTGCAATCCAGGTCCCGGTCAGCAGGTGTGCCCAGGACAGGGATAACTTCTGTAGGCAGACTGAGCAGAGATCGTATTGAATTGCGAGATAGTATTGAATTGTGCCTGCGGGGCTGAATGATGATGCTCCCTGACCCCAGATTTAGTCGCATCAGAGAGGATTAAGCCCTTGGTAGCTTTGTTACCTCCCGCGATTTGAGGAGTGGCTCGGGGCCGGTGGAATGCGATTCTTCTCTTCCACTTGAAAGACAAGAACTTGAAATGCCGCCTGATAAGACAAAATAGTCACTGTGCTCTGTGAGCACCGAGGAGCATCCGAGGGCACGAACAAACAGACCGTGGTGTCCTTTGTGTGAGCCGGGTGCGGCCGGAGGGACTCGGGAGAGGGAGCCTGGCACATCCAGCCCCCCTGTGTCGCTGCCACAGGAGTGCAGCTCCCTCCTGGAACACCCCCCGACCTGATCCTGCACATCTGTCACCTGTGATCATCTTATTTTTTTATTAAATAGCACGGGAGGTTTTGTAGAAATGAAGCTGTTTTATCAAATGAGCCCTAAACTGAGTATTGATGAAACTCGCTGGTGTCAGAATTTTGTTGCTTTTCCCAAATCTGCCCTTGCCAAAAGGATGTGTGGGAGTTTATTTTCTCTTTGAGAAGACAGTCCTGACCTGTGAACAAAGCTGGTTCCCAGGACTCAGAACTCCCAAGTTTTATTTTGGAAGAAAACTTGTGTATGTCCTGGCATGTCGGGTTTTGTTGGTTATCTGTAAAATGGAGACTGAACTCACCTACGGGAGCTTGGGCTGAGCAAAATAAGGTCCTGTTTCCTTTGACCAGTGGGGGTGAAGTGATAACATTACTGATGTGACACGGTAATATTGCTGCCATAGCCTTGATATTTCAGCTGTTGCCAAGGTCCCTCATTTCAGTTGTCTTTGCTGCTGTTTCTGTTTTCATTGGTGGCTACTGGCTGTTTTCCTGCTTGTCTCGCACAGCCAGAATTACCTTCTTTCTACACCCAGAACTCTCTTATTTTGCCGTTCTCCAAAGCTGCCATTTCCTCCACTTGTCAGTCATTTTCTGCTTGGGATTCAAGCTGTGTATCTGTCTGCATCTCTGTCTCCTCACAGTTCTCATTACAGGCTGAAGAGCCTTTTTGTGGCATTTCCCTGCACTTTCACTGCTGAATTTGGTACCACATTCCTTAACGGGTGGCTTTAAAAAAGTCAGTGATTAAACTTATTAACTGGTCACTCAACCAGTTTCTGATTATTAAACTGTTAGTGAGAATTTACATGTTTCTTGATTAAAGCTGACCTGTATTTGTTTGCCCATTGTCAGTGCAGTATACACAGAATTTGATTTCTCATGGATCTTCAAAGATCCTATAAAACAACGTAATTTTACTTTTGCTGCCTTCCCCCAGGTTCTCTTGCTAAGCAGCAGTAACCAGAATAGCATTTTTATTACAACTTCAAAGCCCTTCAGCCTATTATTGTATGTTTTATTGTAGTCTGTGTATGATTTAGATTATGGTAAGTCATGCTGTAAGTCATGACTCTGGCTTGTAAAAGTTGGAAGGTTTAGAAATGCCAATGTATTCCTATTTGGAAGTGTCCTCGTTCCCATGGCACAGGCTCACTTGCCTTTTTCAAGTTTGGCACCAAAATGTGTAATTTCAATCAGAGGTTAGGTTCATTTTGATTTTACAGCTGGTTATGTTTTAAACTGTGTTTTTCACTTTTAACAAAAGTCAGAATTCAGGGTTCCTTGGACCAGTGAAAAAATTTCCTCACATTATTTATATTTCCTTACTTATAACTTTCTACCCTTTCCTGATTATTCTTTTTTTTTTTTTTTTAAACTCCTAGCATTTAAAAAAAATATTTGGAGCTTGTTTGGATTTGTCTGTTTCTGCATCAATTTTTCTTCAAGTGGGAAATGAAAATCAGCTTTGCTGTCCCAGGAGCATCAGCTGGCACAGAGTTCAGGTGCTTGTGGTAAATCCACCACAGACATTTTGAGCTACAACACGTATTTTTTGGGAGGGGCTGTCACACACAGATTGAGTAATGTGTGATCCACATATTTTCCTTTTGATTTTTTAAGTCATCTGCCTTTTATAGTAACTTTTCTGTCTTTATAGAGAGTTAAAGTCAGGAACTTGGGTGTTTGAAATTCAGTATCAACGTAGTCTTTAAAATTTGCTATAACCGACCAAATCACTTCCTTGGCTTTGTTTTATGGGCAGAACTGAAAGGTTTGCTGTTCATGTAGCTCTTGGGGACCTTGAAATGCTTAATTATGCTTTGAAAAGGGTTTTGAGGGCTGGAAAGAAACATTTCATGCAAGTAGGAAACATTTTGCTTCACTCTGTTCTTGCGAGTCCTCGGACTCTCAGGCTTTTGTTAATAATCCGACTCCGAATAACACCGGGAAGGAATGTCCTTTCCAACAGGTGACAGTCTCACTCCTTTCTGCCCTGGACAGTGTCCTCTGCCTGTGCTCTTTGCATATGCAAAGGGCCAGGCCGTTTTCCTGCCACAATTTCTGCTTCCAGGCTGTAGGGAAATGTGGGGAGTTTTATCAGTAAACATATTTGTAGACTAAAATAGCTCGAAAAACTGATAAGCCACTGTCTGGTTTGAGCCAATTCTCTGTTATCTCCCACTCAGGAGCTTTCTCCTGGAGCAGTCCTGGGGGAGGAGATGTGTTTGTGCACATCTGGCTGCAGATCTTTTGGTTGTGTTCGGTTGCAGTGGATTCAAGAATCTAAGGGGATGTTTTTGGCAGGTTTCACCCTCCACACATCCCAGTCACTTGTCTGTGTTGTGGAAAAGTCCGGTGGCATTTACTGGGAGGTTGTTTATTTGGTGTATTTTTTTAGCACTGAAGGACAGGAGAAGAGGCTCAGCTGGACAGAGGTAGTGCTCTGCTCTGGAGAATTCCCCTCCTTCCATTCCTCTAGGATGAATTCCTCCTTCCTGCCTGCCCTTCTGCCCCTGACAGAGATTTTAGGCTGTACAGTTTCACCCCACATGGTCTTAATTTGCTTTCTAAAAGGATGATCTGAAACTGCTGCAGATTCTGGCACCTCTATTTCCCCACAGATATCAGCATGGTAAAGCGAGTCTTGCACTTGGCCTCGTTGGACCTCTTGAGGTTCCCACAGACCGACCCCTCCAGATCCCTCTGGATGGGACCCCTTCCCTCCACACGGCTTGGTGTCATTGCCAGACTTGCTGAGGGTGCCCTCGACCCCCTGGCCATGTCACCCCCGATTTGTTTATCCCAGCCTCAACTTCCCAGCTCACACCCCTGGGAGCTGTTCTGCTTCACTGTTCTAGTTTTTTCAGTGTTGGATACCGAGTTCAGTTTGAAGAGAAGAAAACAAAATTAAAGGTAATTTTGGTACCTGCTGCTGTTTACTGCTCTGAAATGAGTGGCACTTTAATTTCAGATGAACACCACTGCTTTGTTTGCGTGTTATTTAGGGATGGTTTGCTAAGAAAATCACCCTTGCGTTGATTTGTGTTAGTAAATATTTTTCTGGCAGCAACATTATTTTCATTCAAAGTGGTTAACCCTGATGTGACCCATTTCCTAACCCCGTTGTACTGCTGGTAACGGGGCATCTTTGAAAACATAATTGATTTATAAATAAACTGAGCTGCACAGCTCAGATTAAACTCTGTTCTGTGCACTGAGATGTTCAGGCTTGGAGAACATACAAGGTCTTCACAGGGCAGTGCTGCCTGTGCCCTTCCCCTCCACCCACAGTTTTCTTCCTCAAAACATTTCAGTGGTGGTTTTGTATTTAAACCCCTCCTCTGGACTGGATATCTTATATACACAACAAGAATGGGAATTATTTATAAGGAAGTTCCATCATCTTAAACTTTCTAGTGGGAAGATGGTAGTTGATGTTATGGCAAGGTACAGGTAAAAATGTCAAACAATTTTGATCTCTTTAAAATTCATGTTTGGGTGGTTTTTTTTTCCTTTTGGCAACTGCAGTTTTGCTTTTAATATCTGCTTTAATACAGCATACCTTTTTTTTATTGTTGTTGGGAATTCAGTTCCTTTGATATTAAGCTCTGAAATGGGAATTTAATACTTCAGCTGTGACTCATTTCATTGACTTTTTTGGTCTTTGCAACAGACTTCAAGATTTTCCTTATTTGTAATTTATTCTGGAAAAACTCATCTGCCTGTTTCAGCAGTTTCCTTCTTTCATATATAAGTAAGGAGGAATTACAAATGTTATTCCTTTGAGGTTGCTGTCTGTGATCTTGAGCTGTACCAGAGGGAAATTCCCCGAATTGCAGAATACGTGACTATTTTCTCGCTTTTTAGCTGCCCAAATCTCTTGTTTCCCTGGGACTGTGGCAGATTAACTGTTGTATCTTCATCCTTTCCCATTTTGTATCTCTTTACCTGCATAATAGAATTTCAAGGGTTTGTGGGGCCTGATTTTAAGAGCTCAGCATCTCCAGGGCTTGTCCAGGCTTTCCCGGGGAGTTCCGTCAGCTGTAACTCTGCATCTGCTCCCCATGAACACCCCTCACTACCCAGCAATTACTTTGGAGCTGGTGGTCAGTGTTCCAGGCTGGCATTTTTCATTCTTCTCATTGTGTTTGGGCTACTTGTGCAGTAAAAATCTCCCCAGTCAGCCTAACAAGTATTAAAAGGCTTAGAGAGAGGCAGCAGAGTCATTAGAGCCACTCACTAAATTATTTATTTGGCTAAAACGTGAAATCTGATCTTGCTTGCCTGACCTGCCAGGAGGTAATAGCACTGGGTTTCTTTTTTTAACTGTGTGAAGAAGAAATAAAAGTCTAAATAATATTCTTTAAGTTATTCATTTACACAGAGGAGGGAGTTAATTACAACTAGAACTGGTAAAAGAACTATGTTTGTGTTGTGATTCTAACAGGTCCTAACAGAAAGGAGGAGGTTAAGAAAGCCCTAAAATCTAGTGGGAACACACATTTGGACATACCTGCAGTGATCTGGTTTACAAATTCTTGAATAATTAATGTTATTTAAGTACTTTGATAAAAAATCAGTAGTTCTTTGGGCAGCAGCGTGGAAACATTTGTCATTCTGGTCTGCACCAGCCATATCCAATTGCTATTTTCATGTCAGCTCTAGTATTGAAATCCACAGTTGTTCCCTTTTCTCTCACAAATGCTCAAAAGGAATATTAGGCCTCAGAAATTGCAGCTTATGGCATTTTCTAATTGCTTTCAAAGCCATTGAGTTATGGGAGCATATTAAGCAACTGGCACTTAAAAGCCGGTGATCTCTTACATAAAAATATTAGCCCAAATATTTTTCTGCGTGTGCTTTTCAGCACATCCCGTTTTATGGCTGATTTTAGGCCCTGTGGTAAACAAACATGCTAATGGAGCTGTTGGAAGCCCCTTTAAAAAGGACTCACAGCCCTGTGTACGCTGTGAGTGACACTCAGCTCTGATTAAATGCTGCAATAAACTCTGCATCTGTGGTATTTTCAAGAGGAAATTCAGAAGGGAACGCTGAATACAACTCTGCTTTTGGTTTATCTTTTGATCTTTTTCCATCTCAACATGTGTCTCCAATGTTTCTAGATGGAGTGTTTGGGATTTTTAACTAGGGCTCATTTAAGAAATTTGCTGCCAGGGACAAGACAGGCAGGACGTGCAGGAGGGGCGGATCATCCCCAGCATGATCCCTGCCAGCACCAGCTCTCCCTTCCCCTCTCACTGCTGCCTTCTCACACCTTCACTGGCCTGTTTGGCCGTGGCACAGCTGGTCTGGGACAAAGATAGAAGTTCTGGTAAGGTGCACATTTATCATCACCTTTTCTTTCCTCCCTCCTTCCCCTGCTCTGTGCTCTCACTCAAGAGACACACGTCATTTTTGTGGAGATGTTTGCAGGTTGTTCTCGCTGATAAAAACTTGCTGGCTTTCCTGGTCTTTGCAGAGTGGATGAAAATTGGTTGATGGTGCAAAATAGTAAACCCAGGACGTGATCTTGTGCTCTGCAGAGCACTGTCTCAGCAGGTTTCACCCAGGAGAGCGAGTAGGTGTGTGGGGAGAGTCAGCAGACACAACTCAGGGTTGTGTTGTTATTGCAGGACCTCAGGGCTCTTCTCCTTGAGCTGAATTTTTCCCTCTCTCTGGGGCAGTTTTGCAGGTTTTGTCAATATTTCTTCTGTTAATACTAACAGGAGCATTTCTGCCAGTAAAATCCGGAGTATACACAAGGAAGTTGTGATCATTGTACACTGAGGCATCTGAAAAAGGCTTTGTCTCAATGCTTGTACTTTACCCTTCTTTTGTTTTCTTTTAAATCAATAGATCAGATCAAAGATCACTCCCTCCCTTGCCCTGTTTCTCAAAACCTGTCCTTCTCTTTCATCCTCAGCCCTGCTACACCTGGATTATAAATAACAACTGTGTTCTTTTAATAAGGGTGAGGATCACCCAGACCTGCAGGGAGCAGAGTTCTTGACTTAATTAAATGTTACCAGACCTGTACAGATGCTCAAACATTAACTCTTGCAGTGTGGAATTCTCCAAGATGCTGGTCCTGAAATTGGCCTTTCCCTATGAATTTTGGAGATAGGCAGTGCATTGGTAGGAACAGTTACTGCCTTTCTAGTTCAGTTGGGGTTAAAAACCTTTTCAACCAGGATTTTAGGTAGGACATAGGTAAGAGATTGGCTTGAAGTAACTCCTTGCAGAGCTTCTGAAGTAGATGTCACAAGACTGCCCTTTAGCACTGGACTGTTTGCTTTTCCTTGTGAGTGGAGATGGGGAAGCTGATACAGTAAAGTTAATTTATGTCTTTCTGCTCTGTAAGTGAAAATTCAGGAGTAGAATCAGACAAAGTGTTACATTTTGGACAAAAATTAATGATTCAGTACATTTCCTCAGCATCTGTAAGTCTGCCTTTGCTTACAGACTCTAGCAAAAGTTCTAGATCCTGCAAGAATCAAAGAAAGAGTCTTCCAGCCTTCACCCTAGTGCAGTTCAGAGGTGTTTCTGACCTCAGGATTCTTGATGCAGAAGCCTAAAATGTTTCTCAAAGCCCCTTTTGAAGGTAGAGGCATTTGGGGCTAAGGATGGTGTAAAGAGGGATCCTTAAGGCTCCAGCCTCAGTTTTGAAAGGATGTGCAGGGATGTACAAGGTTTGACCTGTGGGCTGTGTTACAACTCTGTCCACACTGTAATTTGTGGACAAATTAAGTTAAAATCCAGCCATTACTGGAATTCAAGTGTAGAATGTATATCCTGCCTCAGTGTGTGGGGAAAGGAAAGAACTGGGTTTATTGTTAATCAGTGATACTGGGCTGTGCTAGAACTTCTTCTCATTTCTTAAAATCTGTTCCCAGCTGGCAGTTTCAGGTGCTGAGGAGGTGATGTCGAGCATGTTTTGATTCATGCTGTATTTAAGGCTCACAGTGTGTGTTCAGTGAACAGTGCAGTGGTATAATTGAATCTCACTTCGGTGTATGACTCCATTTCTTGTTGTCAAACTTTTGTCTGGTGTGATCTGCCAACCCCCACCCTGTAGCACACAGCCCAGTCACTCTGCTGCAATATTCTTTCTTTTCAGGTGAACAATCAGAATAATGTTCTACATAAACCTGTTGGAGAACCTGAAGGTTTACATCAGCAGCCGACCTCCGCTCGTGGTCTTTATGATCAGTGTCAGTGCTATGGCAATAGCTTTCCTGACACTGGGATATTTCTTCAAAATCAAGGAGATCAAGTCACCAGAAATGACAGAGGTAGGCACAAAAGGTTCCTGAGCTAAGCAGTGGGAATGCTAATTTGAAAAAACATGCCTGAAGCTAATGAGTTATTTTTTTCCCCCGGGAACCCTCGGTTTGTGTTTGGGTTTAGGAATGTTCAGTGCCCCCACTGAGTGTTCCCTGGCTCCCTCAAAGGCAAAGATCACAGGTTGAGATAAGAACAGTTTACTGGAAACAGCAATGACATAATAAACCAAAAAGTAACAGCAACAATATTAATGACAAAAGGTGTAAGAAAAGAAATTATTTGCATGGAGAAACATTCCTGAGAATGGACAGCTCCCTCTACCATGTTTTCTCATCTGGAGGGAACACCCTTCTCCCTGGAAGTGAGAATCCCTTTCCCCCACCAATGATGTGAAGTGGTATAGAATAATTCAGCTACTGCAAAAAATTAACCCTGTCCTGGCCAGAATCAGAACATGATGGGAGAGCACAGAGTCTGCTGGGAGATTGTCTTCACTTATACTTGCCTCTCATTTCACAGGGGAGAGGCTGTTGGTGCGAGTGTTTGGCAGTCTTGCTTTATTTCAAGGATGAGCCCAAATCACCTGTCATGGATCTTCCCTACTATGTCTAGAAACCTTCCAGTTTCTTGCTCTGTTTCTTGCCAGTTTCTTGCCAGCTGTTTTGGGGAACTCCTTTGGCTGTTTTGGGGAACTCCTTACCTAGCAGGACTGTTCTGTACTGAGGGCAACCCTGCCAAGTACCGCTCCTCCCCCAGGCATGGTGAGAACAGACTGAGTTGGGATGTTCCCTTTGTAGTTCAGAGGATGCTCTGCTGAGCTGTGGTCAGGCAGTGGCTGGGATTGAGCACATCTGACTTCTGTAAACAACTTGCCCTGTTGTTGAGATAGCCCTGGTGGTGTTTGTGCTTGCTTTGTGAGCCGTGTAATTTTTGTTAAATGGCTCGGAACGCGGCCGGGATGGTGCCTATCAAGGCATGCACAGCCCCACAGAGGTGGCAGCCAGCAGCAACTTCCTAATCTGGTTGAAATCTCTGTGTTTGTTTTAAGGACTGGAATACTTTCCTCCTGAGGTTTAATGATTTGGACTTCTGTATATCTGAGAATGAAACCTTGAAGCATCTCATCAACGATACCACGACTCCGGAGAGCACCGTGACCAGTGGACAGGCGAGATCTTCCACACAGTCCCCACAGACTCTGGAGGACTCTGGTCCAATAAACATCTCAGTTACGATCACACTGACCCTGGACCCACTCAGACCATTTGGAGGATATTCTCGCAATGTCACTCACCTGAGCTCCACAATTTTTGGGCACCAAATTGGTCTTTCAGGTATGCAGGACCGGACCTTTATAAATTCAGTTTGCAGTTGGCTCTCAGAGGTTTTTTCATTTCAAGAGGGAATGGCTTCAAGCTGAAAGAAAGCAGGTTTAGATTGGATATTAGGGAAGAAATTCTTCCCTGTGAGGCTGGGGAGGTGCTGGCACAGGTTGCCCAGAGAAACTGTGGCTGCCTCAACCCTGGAAGTGTCCAAGGCTGGGTTGGACAGGGCTCGGAGCAACCTGGGATAGTGGAAGATTCCCTGCCCATGGCAGGGGGGTGGAGTGAGTTGAGCTTTCCCTTCCAACCCGAACCATTCTGTGATTTAAATGCTTCTGTGATTTGAATACTTAACTGTATAATGAAATAAAAGTTCACCAGCTAATTACTGGTGATATAAATCTTTTGTGTACAACACAGATGTGTTTCCAGATTTGTTGTGAGTATATTCCTGTGTAGAGCCCTTTACTTGTTTGTTAGAAGAACTTTTCCCTGCACTCAGAGTGGCAAAGAGCCTGCAGGTGTACCCAGCTGAGGCTTTGCAGTCTGAAATGATTAACCTAATGGCAGTGGAAGGTAATTTTTAAGCCAACAGAATTCCAAACAGCAAAAGCTTGTAGAGTGACTGTCTTCAGATCTGTCTTGATACATCTTCAGGTCCTTAGCTGACATTTTAAAGGCAGTGACAAATGTACATTAGAGAGCAAGTATCATGTTGTCTAAAAATATCTAGTTTATCTAAAGTGCACATGTGAATAAGCTGTCATGTCACAAATGGCAGCAGATAAGATGATTACGGTTTTTCTGTGGTGGGGAATGACCAATCTGCTGTGTGGCTGCCTACCAGTAAGTTTTGACAGGAGTTTTTAGCAAATTAATACAAATTGATAATAGAATTGATAATAGATAGTTGAATTTTAGCTTTTAGCCAGGGTTGCATTTCATAATGATCCCTGAAGGAGTCTTGAACCTGAGAGACCTGTAGAGAGACATTGCCCATAGCTGCAAATCTGTATTATTGTGTTTCCTGTTGTTATTTTGTTACTGCTTTAAGAGCTATCAAATGCAAGTTCCACTTCCAGCAGCCTGGATTTATTTTCAGTCTGAATATATCCACGTGGAGTTATTGTACATGACTTTATCTGCAGTCCAGTGTCTGTCACCACCTTTTTGTCTACACAAATATCTCCAGTTTGAAAAGTGAGCACCAGAAAAAACCAAATGTGGAACGAAGTTTTTAGGAGGAGAAAGGCTAAAGATCTAAAGATTTTACTTTCTAATAAAGTTCTCTGAACATGCAGGAGTTCACTTATAAATAGTTTTTAATTTCTGAAAGGAGCTTAGTGACCCCAGTTCTTCTGGGGCAGGAGAGATTAGAAAGACCAGCAGCTGGGGGTTTTTGTAGTTTGTTTTGGTTTTTAACTTTGTTTTTGCTCTCTTTGTTGCTAGTAAAGATCCTGGATGACTTCAAAGGTACAGATTCAGGGTGGTGGTTGCTGCCTTAGTCATTTGTGTGTTGTCTTTATCCTGGTTATTGTTGCTCAGATACTTTTGTGCACAAAAACCAGCTTTCCTTCTCTCTTTCTCAAAGGCAGAGAATCCCATGAGGAAATAAATATTACCTTCACCCTGCCAGCTGCCTGGAATTCTGATGACTGTGTTCTTCATGGCCACTGCGAGCAGGTCGTGTTCACAACCTGCATGACTGTGACAGCAGCCAGCAATGTATTTCCTGTCACAGTGTAAGTGCTTTTTAAACACTCCTTCCTAGACTGGTTCCTGGGTGATTAATTCCTCAGCTGGCTCTCTGGGGATGTTAGTTCCTGATGAACATTCCTGTTGACCGTGGAAATTATGTACTTTCTCTCCTTCCCCCACAGTAAAACATTTGTCTTGGAACCTCTGTTGTCTTCTAGCAGACCTAGGTTTTTCTGAGGGTGTTTTAAACTACAGCATGTTTTTTAAACATGCCTTTCAACATCCTACCTAAACTTCACTGGGAGCAAAACAATCTGTGAAGGTTTAAGAAAGATACCCTATAATTTAGTGTCACTACCTTGGGTGAGAGATAAGATTTGAAACTAAGGTTCTTAACCTCTTCCCTGCTGAGAGATCAGCAAAAGCCAAATGCTGTTGTGCTGCCATTCCTCTGCCCCAGCAGGTACAGACCTTCCATCAAAATAGTTTCCCTTGGTCTTGTCTGGATTCCCTGACACCATTCAATCCATCCTGGAGAACCACCAGATGGATTAACATGTGTGAAGCCTTATGAAAACCAGTGTTTTCCCAATTAAGCTGTGGCATGTTGACTTACTGGAGCAACATGCAGTTAAATTCTAATCTTAGTATGGGAATCATATGGTTTTTATAGACCCTTTTGGTTAAGCTTTGGGTTTTGTTGTTGTTTTAGAGGGCCCAAACTAAAACCGGGTTTTTGGAGGGCAGTAAAAGTTTCTGAACATGGAGAATGTGCTCAGGGTGCTAATTATTTCTGGTTTTTTCTGCAGTCAGCCACCACATTGTGTTCCTGAAACCTACAGCAATGCTACCCTGTGGTACAAGATCTTCACCACAGCAAGGGACTCTAACACAAAATATGCACAAGATTATAACCCTTTCTGGTGTTACAAAGGAGCAATCGGAAAAGTGTATCACGCTTTAAATCCCAAACTAACGGTTATAGTTCCAGATGTAAGTGCTGGGGTGTTTCTGTAGGTTATTTTGGATAAATGCTCAGCTCTCTTTTAATTGAATGTTTTAATTGTTCTGTTCACGTCCTAAAATAGTCGTGTTCAGCGCTGGTTTATTGTGTAGGGCCGAGACAGAGCTGGGAATGCTCTGCCCCCCAGTGATGGTCTTCATGGAATCTCCATGTGCCTCACAGCTTTTAATAACTAACATTTATATTTTGAAATCTTTTAAAAGCCTCTGCCAGTATTTGGGAAAAGATCTATTTGAACACAAGGAACATTTTGGCTCTTTGTGCCACAATTAGGAATCACTTTCATTACTACACCAGCTACATAAAGGGGGGAAACTTGATTCATGAAGTAATTTCTGTGTTGATCTGATAATTACTGCTTTAATATAAAATGCCAACCATTGGTGCTGTGTCAGTAAATGGTTTTCATTCTCTGTGCAGGATGATCGCTCCCTAATAAACCTGCATCTCATGCACACCAGTTACTTCCTTTTTGTGATGGTGATTACGATGTTCTGCTATGCAGTTATTAAAGGCAGACCAAGCAAACTGAGGCAAAGCAATACAGAATTCTGCTCTGAAAAGGTGAGTCTGTGTGGTAACAAAATATTGACTCCGATAAGAAAACACAGAAAACGTTTTTGACACAGGACAGACTGGTTTTTCTTGTCTCTGGAGATGTAGATTTAATTGCCCTTCCAAAGAGACATGGGTGTTTCATTGTGGACAGTACATATGGGTGCTACAAAAGACATATATGTGCTTTGTACAGCCTAAGAATTAGGTTTCTGTTCTA
This sequence comes from Platyrinchus mystaceus, assembly GCA_035041135.1. Taxonomy (NCBI): domain Eukaryota; kingdom Metazoa; phylum Chordata; class Aves; order Passeriformes; family Tyrannidae; genus Platyrinchus; species Platyrinchus mystaceus. The sequence continues at coordinate 5,479,983 of JAWWLV010000053.1, read as the reverse complement.
CAGAAGTGGATTATTGCAGCTCAGTAAGTGCAGGACCCCAACTCTTCTGCCATAATTCTGATATTACTTGAACTGTTTTGTGTGAAGCACTGAATAGATGGCACTGAGTAGTTCTATTTATCTTTTCTCACAACAGGCTGAAAGCCTTGACTAAAACATGATACCTAATTCTAATGGTTGTTAATCAGAATTAAATTAGAAATAATACCAAAGCTATTGAAGCAGTCATTGTTCAGTACTGCATTGGAGGATTTGCACTTTGCTTGAAGGATTAAATATTAAATTTATTAATTTGTGAAGTACAAAGCCATTGTTGACACCTTTCAATCTTAATGATGTTTTGTGGCATAAGCTGGTTTGGTTTTTTGGGTTTGAATGGTTTGAGTTTTTTATTTCATTGATTCTGCTGAGTACAAAACACCTTCAAACTCACTTTGATTTCCTTTCCAAGTTAGACTTCCCAAAGTTCTTTGAAAAGGCAAGCACAGATATGCCAGCTGCACAGAGATAAGTAATATCACTGTAACAGGATTAAGAACTTGCCCTTTAATTAAATGTTTTCTTTCCCTTTTGTTTAGGTTGCTTTGTCAGAAGCATAATCCATCCTCTCCTTTTACCGAGAACGAGAACCGTAATCATTGCCTGCTGAACCCAGAACGGGTCTTAACACTCTGTGAATACATTATCTTGCAATGTTGGTTTATTCCAACCAAAGACATTTCAAGTGCCTGTAATTGATTTGTACATATTTATAAAGGTATATTCAGATAGGTCAGCAGATCCACTCGTTCCGCATCGTGGTGCGGCCGGAAACCTTCAGTCTCTCCCTGTGGACGTAGCGGAATGTTTGTGTAGATACCTGTAGTGATATGGCTACTTATAAGTCAGAGCAAGATATTTTTGTCTAGCTGCATCTGGGCAGGTTAAGATGCCTTTGCAAGTGTCTCAAACAAAACCAAGAGATCTTTTGGTTGTTTGTTTTTGGGGTTTTTTTTGCCCAATCTGTACAGTGTGTTTGAAACGGTATGCACCTTTGATATAATACTGCATTTCCAAAGCCACCAATCTACTACATGACTTAAATGTGTATTTGTGTGGCCTAATACTTTCTTCCATTTGCTCCTTGCTTGCAAGAAAAGATATCAACATTTTAGAATTTTTTTTCTTTTTTTTCTCTTTTTTTTTTTTTTGGAAAAAAAAGAAACACATATTCACATTTTAATAGTGCTGTATTTAGGACAAACTTGTGCTTTTATTCGTAGTAAAAAAATTAAGAAGTGAAGTCCCATTTTAAAATATTTCTTACTGAAAAGTACTGATTGATTTTTTTTTTTAATTTATTTTTTGGGGGGGGGTGTTTTTTTTCATTTGGCTTGCTGAATGCCAGAGAACCAGTCAGCACAGAGACTATCTGGAAAACTTTCCTCTTGGCCTCCCATCCGCAGCCCTCGAGCCAGGATTGTGTGTCTCTGCTGCAGAGCAGCTTTCTGTAAACTTTTTTTTTTCTCTTTTTTTTTCTAGAAAGTGAAACTTAATAAAAAGATGTATTGTATTAACAGTCTGTCGGGGCTCTGCACAGCCTTGGGCAAGTGCAAATAATGAAAGGAAAAGAAATCCCATAGTCTGTTACAGAGCTTCACTTTGGGACTCTCCATCCATCTCCGAAGGGCAGCTAAAATGACCCTTTGATTAGCTTTGTCCCATTCCCATTTAATGCTGTCCACTCAGGGGAAAATGACAAGAAGAGTAGGGCTGTTGTGATTAAGGTCAAAGAAACCACACAGTCAAACACTTTCTGTTCTCTGTGTCCATTCTTAAGTCAGAAGTTTTATTCTGTGCATTTCTCCTTTTCCCATTCTGCCTTTTGCTGTTTTTTTTTTTTTTTCCTTTCTGACTCCTTATTGAGTAGGCTGCTTAATTTAAGGAGTCAGGGTCTTCCTGCAGACATTTCCACCACTGCTTTTAAAATCTCACTGGTTGCCTTAATTGACCTTTCATCTTGTCTCTCAGCTTTCTCATCAGTGTAACAGGTCTGCATTCATACCCACAGGCTTTTGTTTTTCCTCCTCCTTTTGCTCTAAACTACACAAAAGAAAAAAGCCAACTCAGAATCTCAGAGTCTCAACTATGCTGGCCTAAAATTCTCCCTTTATTACCTACAGACACCACTGATTGGTATCCACTGGGCTGTGTGTGTGGGACTTCAGTAAGTTCACCAGTCTTAAGAGTATTTGAAGCTAAATAGTCCCAGTTTTCTTCAGAACATGTTTCCTTATAGAGTTTCAGTTACTTAAGTGGTATTAACTAACATGTTTTCTCCAGGGATGTTAAGGCAGAGCTTTAGACATGGCCTGGTTTGAAGTGTAGGGATAAAACGAAGCGTCCAGTTTTCTCCTGATGCTGCTATGGGCTAATGCTGCTTCCCTGAACCGAGTCAGAGGAGTCAAACAGGGAGTCAGCTTCTCCTGAAAACACTTCCTAATTCACCCATGCCCAGCCTTCTGTGTTAATTCTTTGAGAGTTGCCTACGAGGTTGGCTCGATCTGGGGACCAAAGGCAGGACTAGGAAATGGATTTGGGGGGGTGGGGGGAGGTATTTCTGGAAATACCTGGAAAACACCTGATGCAACATGACTGCTTTAGAAAAGCAAAACCAAATCCTTTCCCCAAATTAAGAATCAAACTCCAAATGTCCAAACTGGAATTTGGTCTGCTGGGGGAAAACAGATTTGGTTTTTCAGTCTGGCTTTGCTAGTTGGCAATTAAAGGAGCCAGCTTGAAAACTTCTCACCCACTGTATTGAAGCCCCCTGAAATACTAAGATTGTGACCCACAAATGCAAAAGGGAAGATGTTAGAGAGTTGTGTTTTTGGCCTTAGTTTATCCCTTTGCACCCCTGTATTGCAGCAGAGAGGTGAGAGTGTCCCACCAGGTGGACGTGCTGTAATACTGAGGACTATTGGACTGTTCCTAGGCAAGGTGTACAAAGTTAAATGCAGCCAAACAGAAGAGTTAAAACTTAATATTAAAGTTCAGATCATATTGATCTTTCCTTTTTTTGTTTTCTTTTCTCTTTTTAACTATGACTTGAATCAGTTTTGATTCTATTTGTACGTGTTTTCTTGTTCTTAGAAAGCTGCCATTTTCTTTTGCGTTTTCTTTGGCATTACATAGAAAATCTGAGCCTTGGTTTCAACCATCTGCAGGTGATTGTAGGGTTAAGATGGCTGTTTTGTTTTGTTTTGTTCTTACATTTCACTGTGTCTTGTTGCATGATGGTTAATAGCTGATTTGGAAATGACATTTCTCTCCTAGATTAATTTTGTGTTTGTAAGATGTGCATATTGCTTTGCAGAATAAAAACTATGAAGTTTATTCCGCTGTCTTTATTTCCACAGCCCAGTTGCTGCGAAGGTTTCATAAATACGGGCCACTGGAGGAAATTAGTTGTGAAAACCTGCAGCAGAATGGAATTTCAAAACCTTTCTGTGTAGTAAGCATTTTATGTAGACTTGTTTTCTTCATGTTTTATGGTGTAGGGAATGTAGCCTGATGCCCATCATGCAGAATTTGTGTCCTAGACCCACCTCTCCTCTTCCTGTTCCTTGATGATGATCGTTCCTTCCACTGCCTCCTCTCTACAAATCCCGTGTAACTTACTCAGATGAACCAAGACCAGATGCTGAGCATTTCCCAGTGCCTGCAGGTGGCTGGAGGGTTTCTATGGATGAGGGTTGAAACGAAGATAATGTGGCTTGTTAAGTTCTAGCCCCAGCTGGAACAAGTTGCACCTGCATGTTTTCAGTGCTTGACAGAGTGGGAACATCGTTGTTTTGCTCTTGGAAGCTTGTTAAGAGCCAGGCACTGTGTGTTTGACAAGTGCAGGAAGGCCAGCCTGCCTTGCTTCTCTGAAAAACACTTCAAAGCATCCAAATGCTGCCTATTCAAATCTGGTGGTGAAAGAGAGCATCGTTTAAAAGCAAATCTGTGACATAGTTTTATATTTTTTACTGAGAGACTCTGAGAAGTAGTAGAAAAAAGTGATTTTAATATAATTTTTTGTTTACAAATCCCCTTGGGGTGGCTCTGGGAAACCTGTCTGATTCTGAAATGCCTGGAATGAGCCTTTCTGCCCTGTGTTAGCATGGTCCCAGGTTTGAGGGAGTGTTGCTACTTCAGGGAGCAAAGGAGCCATCTTGGCCTCCTCTGAATTGTGTCCCTCAGCCAGCAGAGAGGAAGAGAAAGGCAGTTGGACACGTATCCACTTGTTTTGTTAAACAAACTCTCTTTCATAACAAGCAGCCGCTCTTTGGCAAGTGCAGGGCTTTGTTCAAAGAGTTTTATAGAAGTGCATCTTCCTTGAAGAAGGTCCTGGTTTCATACTCAGAGAGTTACACTTGAGTAAACTGACAGGAGGATCCTGCTGGGGGGAAAGGTACTGAGCAAATCAATGTGTGATTGAATTTGGTTTGTTCTAAAGAAAAAGGTGAGCAACCTGCTGCCTGGACTGCTTCCCACAGCCTTTTACATAGCAGAAGTCTTGCTGCAATTTAGTGCCACTGCCAGGTTTTTCCAAAGCTTGCTCCTGGTAGTATGAGGAGCTTAAAAGTAGATGTTTTAAGCAGGTGGTAAATAAGGGGAGGGGGAAAGGCTGTTATGCTGCTGTTTCCAGGTGCTGGAAGGGTGGGGTTTCACTGGATAACACTGTAATCAGGCTGTTTGCTCATAACGGTGGTGTTTGTTAACAAACTGAAATAAGGGCAATGAAAAATTACATAAAGGTTGCTCATCTGGAAAACACACACGTGCTGTGTCTGCAAGCAGATTACATCCAGCGTTAGCAGGCTGGGATGAGAGGGACCATCTGCCATCGGCAACGGCATTTCTTTAATCGGGTGTTTTGTGCCAAATATTTTGGTCTTACGTGAAAGCGTTGCTGAAAATGAGGACCAGCATCTGTCTGCTCACAGCAGCACCTTCTCCCTGCAAGGAAATTGCTCCAGCTCTCTTTGTGAAATGGAGAGTTTCAATGAAATGTTGCTCTCCAAAGTTCGTATGAATGAGTGTGCCGGCAGCTGCTGGAATTTGGATTGTAAATTCTCCTTTTCTCTTCCCTCCAGCACTAATCAAAACTTTGCTGGTGATGAATTGCCTGGCAGAGTGAGAAAATAAATCTGTAGCTAAAGGTAGAAACCCATGTTTCTGTTAAACTCCTGTGACTCTGCTGGCACCAGCTGACTCGGTGACTTTCAGACTTTGGATTTCTGAGCCCCACAACTGCCCTGGAAGGTCCTCAGAAGCTGCACACACAAAGGTTCCTTTGTGGTATCCTTTCTGTCAGCTTTTGCCAGCTTTTTGAATGCAGTCTGTGGACTGACCTTGAGGTGTCTGTTAACCCTGGGTTGAAAACAGCTCAGCTAAATAGACCAGCCGTGCTTAGGAGCGAGGTGGGAGCTGGCTGGGTTTGGATCTTGCCCCAGCACTGTGTCCCTGTCCCTCAGTGCCCTGCCCCGGAGATCCGGGTTCCTTGCTGTGCCTTTTGCTGGGTTACTGGGACAGCCTGCTTTGTGTTTCTCCTTTACAAAGGACCTTTACAGCTCTAAGTGCTGTGACCTTTACTGATAGCAGGAACATATCCTTGGCTTGCAAATGCGTCTGACCGACCATGCTGCTACAGGGAGGGGGAGGCTTTGTGCTGCCCTGCAAGGCTTCCAGCAGAACCAATATTCCCTGTTTACCTTTGGAAGATGTTTCTTTACAGGGTGTTAAAGAAACAGTTGGAATCTAAGCATAGACTTCCATGTGCTGTCTCTATTACTAGCACCTTGCAACATGATTCTTGCACTTTAATGAAATAAATAACAACATAAGATATAATCTGTAGTGACAAAAGAGTAGAGCAAGGCAGAGACTGGTTTTTTTGTAGACCTTATTAATGTTTGTGAATCAAACATTTTACTGCACCCTGTCTTATCCTTTGAGAAGGTCCTTGCTGGTAATCCCCTCTATTTTCTAGCAAGAGGAGGGTGGCAGTATATTTTCTGTGGTCTTGGTATAAGTCACACCATGGAGTTGTTTTGTCACTGGGGAAAGGATGAGAGCCCATGGGCAACTTGAGTAAGGTGAGTGACTGAGAAACGTGGTTCAACTTGTGATGTCCTTGTACCCATTTCACGCCAGAGCCCTGTGTGAACAAAATGGTCATCTTTTAGCAAGCACAAACGGGTAAGAAAGGTGATTATGGGGCTGTGGCCTTGTGCATCTCCTCCCAGCAGACCAGGTGGGATTTTCACCCTGGAATTTCATTGTTTTCCCTGGTCTCTTCCCCTCTCCTTCCCTTGCCAGCAGAATTGGAGCAGCTGGGACTGGTCACTGCCTGTTGTGGAGGGTCCCAGTTGGGTGTGGGTTCACTATTTTGCAGAGTAATGAGGATGAGCAATCCTGCATGACGAGGGGCAGCTGGATGGGGATTGCTCTGGAGTTTGGCTGGAGCCTGAACAGCCCGGCTGGAGCCTGGCCCTTGCCCACAGGTGATGCCAATCCCCCTGACAGCCCCTCAGCGGGGCGGTAGAGGCAGTGCCAGACCTGGGGCAGTCACCACCCAGCCCTCCCTGCTGCTCCGTGGCCAGGTGGGTCACTTGTCTCTCCGGGAGACCCCGAAGGGTATTTTAAGCAGTAAATTGATGTTTTGGGTGCGATGGAAGTGAACAGGTTGCACTGGAGCTGCTGGATTCCTCT
>JAWWLV010000053.1:5445116-5458975 GCA_035041135.1 Platyrinchus mystaceus | reverse complement strand
CTCCTGTTAGGCAGGAAGGTTGTGTGTACCAGCAGGGCTGAGACTGCAGTTGCTGCTCAGGGAAGTGCTGCCAATGTTCCATCTATTCCAGTGGGAAAACCACCTCGTGCAGAATGAACTCATGAGGTGACCGGTCCCGTGCCACGGAGTTTAGGGCACAGTGTCAGGCTCCAGGTCTGAAATGGCACAGCTCCAAGTGAGTTTTCAAACAGGGACCCCACACAGCAGGATCACAAAAGCCCTTCTTTAATGTCATTATGTGTCATAACCCTGCTAATCTGAGGCCTGATCCTTTGGAAGGGAGGAGGCCGTACCTAGGATGACGTCTGCAGGGGAAAATGCTGCTGGAGGGGTGTCAGGCACCACTTCCCACTGCCTCCTGTTGACATTGGCAAACTGGCTGCCTCTCCCTGACTTCTGCAGGGAGATTTACTGCCAGGTGAGGCCTTTGGTTAACACAAACTTGTGGTTTCTGCAAACCATTTAGCTGCAAATCATTTAACAGCAGTCATGAGCTGTTTTTCGGAGGAAGACACCAGTGTTTGGTCCTGTTTTGGATCACGTGCTGCACGACTCTGTAAACCAGGGCCAAACCCTGGTGAAGTCAGTGGGGCTCTGTGTTGTTCTCGAGGTCTGTGTATAAAAATACAGGACATGAGTTGGCCTTTGGACTTTCAGAAACAATGACATGGGCCTCCAGTTGTCTGGTGATCGAGGAGAGCTGCCTTTTATACATCAACATAACACAGTATTTGTGTGTTCATGGATGTGCAGTTGCACAGGATGCAGAGGAGGCAGAAGGTTCTCATGTGTTGCTTTGGGATTATTTCTAACACAGTTGGAAAATGCCCCCATAGCTTGTTCCTACCACGGGAGGTGATGCTTTCCCAGCCTGGGCACTGCACAGTGGCTGTGGTAGGTCTTCTCCTGCCCTGGCCAAGCAGAGGTGTGGGGATGGATGGAGAGTTTGCTGCGTGTCTGTGTTGGAAAACAGCACCTTGCGTTGGGAGAGGGTCTGAGTTTACTGCTGGGCCTCATCAGTCCAAAGCTTATCCCTCCCGGGCACTTCTGGAGCAATCTGTCCACTGCAGCAGGTGAGCAGTGCCTGTATAAAGATCATCATAAGCTTTATCCAGGAGCTTTAATCCGTGCCCTAAGTCCTGCCAGTGGAGTGCCTGGAAGATAAGGAGCGATTGAATGTTGGATGGGGAGCTGCTGGAAGGAGCAGCATGTGCAAGGTGTGGTTGGAAGCTGTGGATGGGGAGGGGGGGGGTGTCTATGGCCGGAGCAGGGGATGGCAAGGCACAAGTGGTGACTCCACAGGACAGGTGATGGAGGAGGCCAGCAGGTGCAGGAGCACAGTTCGGCGTGGCTCGGCAGGCGGGATGGCAGCGGGGAGTGCCCAGCATCGCCCTGCGCCGAGCTTTCTCCCGGAGAGGAGCCCGGAGGGGACAGGCACGTCCTGTCCAAAGCACATCCCTGCGGGGCACGGGCACGGCCAAGTGCCTGCAAATCCCCTGGGGCGAGAATACAGCGGGAATCCCTCCGTGCTCCTCCCCGGGAACCACCGGCGGGGATGCCCCTTCGCTGCCTCGGGGAGGGGCTGCCGGCAGCCGAGCCCCGCTGCCATCCCCGCCACGCAAACCCGGGGCAGCTCCCTCCGGTGCCCCAGTTCGGTGCAACCCCTCGGGGTGAGCAGCCCCCGACCCCGCTGGGCTCGAGAAGGCGGCGGAGGAAGGAAGAGCCCCGTCCGGCTCCGGCTTCCTCCGCAAGCCCTGCCTCGGTGCACGGTGCCCGCCCCCGTTCCTCCCCCGGCTCTCCCCGCTCCGTGCACCCCTCGGCCGGGCGAGCCCGAGCCGCCTCCCGGGGGAGCCCCCGCCAAGCAACAGTTGCCCCCAAGTCGCGGCCGCCGCCCCCCGCCCTGCCCAGGGGAGCCCCCTCGGCACCGGGAGGAGGAGGAGGAGGCGAGGGCGGCTCGGGGGGGGCTCGGGGGCTGCGCGGAGCCGCCGCCGCTTTGCAGCGCTGAGCGCCGCCGGTCTCTCCCACCGCCCCGGGGCCGCCCGGAGCCGCGGGAGCAGCTCCTCGGATCCGGCTTCCCGGCTCCCCGCGGCGATGGAGCGGAGCGGCGGGGCCGCGGCTCGGCTCCTCTCCGCCGGGCGCAGCCTCCCTCTCCTCCGCCTGCGGGAGCGGAGCCGCCCCGCCGCCGGGCACCGGCCCCCTTGCTAGGCTCCCGAACCCCCTGGACCCCTCGTGCATCCTCTGAACCCTCCGTGCATCCCTCTCCCCTAAACCCTTTGTGCATCCCTCGACCCCCTGTTCATCCCCAAAACCCCTTTGTGGATCCCTCTGTGCATCCCCCACCCCCTTTGTGCGTCCCCCCTGCGTACTCCCAACCCCTTGTGCATCCCCTCCATCCTCCTGTGCGCCCCTCAGCCGCCTTGTGCCCCTCCCTCCGTGCCATCCAGCCCCGTCACCCCCCTTGCATGCAGCCCCAGGGCTGCAGGAGCCGGGGTTGCACACCATGGGCACGAAGCAGACCAAGGGCTGCCAGCCGGGCAGCGCCGGCGAGAGCTCCCCGGCTCACCACCGCAAGAAGGTGCCCCCCAGGGAAAGAGGGGACTTCCTCGCCTCCCTCGTGGTGAAGTCCGGCGAGAAGTTTGGGAAGGGTGGTGGCAGCAGCTTGCCCCCTTACCACCGGCGGATCTGCATGATCCAGGACATGCTGGTGCTGGTGAAGCAGGGCAAGCAAGAGGAGGCCACCGAGCTGCTGAAGAACCTGCGGCAGGTGAGGATGGGCAGGTTTCTCCGGGCGGGGGCTGCCTGCTTTCGGTGGGGAAAAGACAGTCATGGGGAGCAAACCCCATGCTGATTTCGAAAGCCTGTTAGCAAAGAGGGGGCACGCTCAGTTTTTGTGGGTCTGACTTTCGTGGCGTAATTTTGGGGAAGTGACCGGGGAGCTGCAGGGTGGTCATGGTGTTGGAGATGGGAAAATACCCCCGGGGAGGTGCTTTGCATTGTCTGCAGCGAGGAACCCTGCCGGGTGCATTTTTCCTCCTTCCCTTCGTTGCTGGCGCTGATAGCTCTGGGGTTTGCAGCGTGCACAGCCCACTCGAGGTGGTTCCCACTCAACTTTCCAAAAGTTTGGTGTTTAAAGCAGCTCTGTAAGAGCGCTGAGGCAATTTGAGCTGGCAGCTTTTGAGGATCAGCTCTTTTCCTTCTGGCTCAGAAATACCGAGAGTTGGCAGCTTTGCTTTTTATCTTGTTCTTTTTGACGCACAATCGCGTGGTGGAGTTTTGCTGGTGTTGGCTTGGAGAAACGAGACGCTGTGCGGGAATGGGGAATTAATTGTACAGAGCCCGAGACCTTTTGCCTTGAAAGTCTGTTTGAGCTGGGCATTAGCTGAGAAGCAACAGGACGGAAAGTTGCTGTGAGCAAACAGAAAGGCAGCTGAGGAGCACTGCTCTGTATCCAGCAAATTAGCATTTAATCTTTTCTACTGATAGATGGTGATAAAAAGACCGAAGTGCTGGGCATTTTCAAGGCTCTGGGGCACACAGGGCTTTGAAAAGCAGGAAGTTTTCCATGCAAACCAAAACTAGACCCGTCTTCGAGCTCAGGTTTTCTCCCAAGGAGCCTGCACAGCACTCAGCTGTTCGGTGTAACCAGTTCTGCCACCTGGGAAAAAGTTGCTCAGAACTTTGCTGGGCATTGGGAGCAGCTTCCTTGCCCTGTAGTTAGTCTGTCCACAGGAAAACACAGCTGGTCCAGAGTCTGATGGTTTTCTTTTTGGATTTCGTATTTGGGTTTTTGTTTTAGCATTTCCCCCCTCCCCCCACACACACCATTTTCTGGTCCAGTTAACTTTTTAGCAAGTGGATGCGTTTTTTGGGGCACATCCCTGACCCATTCATCCCACTTCCATTTATCCTGTCAGCCAGGGTCCTTCTGCCCAGCTGGTTTACGTGGTTTAGGACTATCTTTGGAACAGCCTAGCTGAGAAATCTGAGCAGTGTCATATCTGTTTGTTTCTTTATGGAAAGCTCTTGGAACTTACTCTCGACCTTGAGATAAGGTGCTTTTTTCGAGACGAACGTGCCCCATCACTGGGGATTGGCAGAACGACTCTTTGGGACAATGACCTCTCCCTTTGGGATCTGTGCAGCAGTTGTGGGTTTCCTTGGCTGGGAAAACCCCGTGGGACAGAAGTGACCATGAGCTGGGCAGCAGATCAGTGCCCAAATGTTGCACCCTCTCAACCACGCCAGAGCTTTATCGTTGCCTCAGCCAGTTGGAGCTGGCAGAAAGGCAGGTGCTAATTTTAGAGGGTGTTTATCTCAAACACCTCCCCAAAAAATAAATCTTGGTGCCTGGGGAGTGCCATGAATCACTCTCAAGTTCTCTCTGGCTTCAGAGGCTGTTTTTTCTCAGCGATGCTCTGGACTGTCCTCGCCCTCCACACAAGTTGATTGTGCAGAGTGAGGGAGCTGAGAGGTGTCACAGTGGATGCCCTAATGACAGATCTGACCGTGGGGGCATCGTGTCATCTGACTTGGGGGGAGGAAGGGGAAGAAAAAGCTAAAAATTGATTTTAAAATGCTGGGGGAAGCGAGGAACAATACCTGTTACAATCAGGTATGTCTTTGTCAGTGAGTGTTTCTGAAGAGCTTGCTCTGATAAAATATATCTTAGAGTGTCAAAATAGGGAACACTTTGTCCTAGATACCATAATAGACTCAAAGCACGTTTTTAATGAGGTGGTATTATTCCTTGCCTACAGGTAGTGAATGTGGGATGCCCCACTGAACAAATCCCGATTGCTGTGGTTTTCCACCAGCTGGTTTTTGGGAGGGGACGTTTTAGAGCTGCATTGGTGGCTGCAAGGGACACTTGGTTTGCTCCCCACCAGTGGGAGCCTCCGAAAACTGAGCTCCTGCCATGTCTCAGCCTGAAAGTAAGGATTTGGAGGGAAGGATGAGCTTCCCCCTGTGGAGAAGGATGGGTGGGTGAGCCTGGTGGGGCAGAGACTTTTCCCCTGAGCCATTTATAGGGCGTCCACTGCAGGGGGACTGTGACACGGGCTGATGTAACGTGGGATGCCGCTCCTGCAAAACTGGGCTTTTTGAGCCAACCCAGTGACCTGGTGCCCAGCTCTCAGCTGAGATTTTTTAAATCCCAGCCATTTAGGTCACTGGGAGCCTTTCCACTGACTTCACCAAGCTTTTTAGCCAGCCCAGCATGCTAGTGAGGGGGTAGGTGACAGCATCCCTGCTTTTGGAGGTGCTCCATCATTTTTTTTGAGCAGGATGAGCATTCCAGCCCCACCACTGGCACCAGTGTCCACCATGGCCTTTTGCGTTTCACCAAACTTATCTATCCTGCTCCCACCCCAGAGACAGGAGCGGTGCTGTCTTCTTTTCAGGCTCTTGTAAGGATTAATTAAAGTTTCCAGGAACGCTTGGAGGTCGCAAACAACTATAAAACGCTAAGATACAAAGCAAACTTCTTTTTGTTTGAAAAGATGAAAAATGTGAACAGCAGACAGACTTCTTTGCTTCCAGACTGCTCCTCGGAGAGGTCAGCAGCGGTCCCTGGAGCGGAGGCAATTCGATCCCACTGCCTGCCCTCAAAATAACACTGGTGTTATTCCTGCATGCAGGAGCTGGCAGGGCCGCTCCAAAGGGTATGTGCTCCTTTGGCACAGCCAGGCTCCTTTAACTACAGGCTCCTGAGCTAGAGGTACCCACTGCTTTTTCCTTTCTGCTCTGGTAAACTCTGTCAATGACCCAGAGCCCGAACCCCACGCTGCAAAATTAAAATTCCTTCCCAGAAAAAGCACCGTCCGCTGCTCTCTTTGGCTGAGGTGTTTGCCCTCGCAGTGCTGCACGGGGGGTGCTTTGGGCAGTTAAGCATGTTGGAGGATAAGTGGAAATGCACTGAAATACTTCACATTTTATTGAGGCTGGAGTTTGGGGTTGCCAGGAGCTTTCCAGTCACCTGGAGGGAGCCAGTTGCCTTTCATGGGAGTGATTCTTTCGCTGAATAACTTGGAATCCGGTTTCTCTGCTGTAAAGTGACTTCCTAGATTTACCTGTCAGCATCTTCTCTGTTTTCTGACAAGGAGCTGCTTCAGGGCCTCACCCTAAGAGAGGATGAAGGATGAATTAGTTCAGGGTGTCCAGCACTTGGGGCATGGGAACCTGCTCTCACACCCCCCACCTCATCCATGTCCTGGGTGGGAGAACTGCAGCTCCACCATGCCCAATACCATCACCTTTATTTTTACTTTTTTTGTTCCATACCCTGGAGTTTCAGTGGTTAAAGCAGCCAAGAGCTGTCAGTATATTAAATTCTGGGAGTGTCTCTCCTGCTGGGGAGAGGATTTGTAAAACAAAGCATGTTTTCCTCCTCTCCGCTGCCAAACGGATCGGTTTTCCCAAGTGAAATGGTGAAGCGCTTCCCAGCACATTACGTTTCACCCCAGGAATTTGCCATTGGTTATGGCTCGACGTGGAGGTTTTGCTGGGCTGTTGCTGCTGCTCCAGCAGAGCTGGTGGGAGAGGGGAGGAGGAGGAGGAGGCATCATCCACACTGGGCAGGAGGTGTGTGCAGTTCCAGGAATTAAACAGAAAAAGGGGGAAGAGAAGGCAAAAGTATTGGAACAAACCTCTGGGTGCTGGAGGTGGCCAGAGGGCGAATGGCAGGGTCCAAGGCACGGCAAAGCTGCTCCACTTGTAAGGTGGATTCTCTGCCACAGCAGCTTTGCTTGGGCTGTGATGGGTTGTGAAGGGCAGGGGAGAGGGGTCAGGGCCCCAAAGGGGCAAAGTTTGCGATGATTGCAGCTCATCAGGAGGAAGGGGATGGTTTTTGATGCTGCCTTGTCTCAGATTCAGGTGTTTTCCCTGAAGGATGCTGGCCCCTGGCAGTCCCTCAGCCTCGGAGCACATGCTTCAGCCCTGCTGAAATGTTCCTCCTGAGCCCTGTGGTTGGATGTGCTCATGGATATCCAGAACAGACCTTGGGGAGCGCTGCGGTCTGGTCGATACCATGCAGCTCATCCGCAGCCTGCGGGTGCCTCGTGGCTGGAGTGTGCCACTCTCTGCTCCCCCTTGGCCCTGTGCACACCAGCCATGGGGCATCACTCCCCTGGAGACCATCCTGGGGCCTCTGGAATGCTGGAGGACCTTGGCAGTGTTGTGTCTGCGAGGGAACCCCTGGTCCCTCCTCCTGAGCGCCAAGAGCAGCCGATGCATCGCAGGTGACCAAGGCTGGGGTTTCTTGCAGCCTCTGAGCTGCCAGCAGGAGGACAGGCAGGAAGAGTTTTGCAGAATTGGGCTTGGTTTTTTTTTGCAAGTGGGAGATCCTGAGGCTGGGAAGTGGGGGCTGAGGCCAGGGACCTGTTCTGCTTGGCACTGCAGGGTGGAAGTTGGGTAACCCAGCTCTTGACTGGGGCAGCTTTGGGATTAGCACTCATTTCCTCTGGTTCAGGCTGCTGATGAAACCACCAGTGCTCCCCACGATTATTTTTAACCCTTAGGCTGCTGGAGGCACTTATAGCAAGTGACAATGCTGGGGTGTTTTCTGCCCCAAACAGGGTCTCTGGTCTTCTCACCCTGCTCCTTAACCCTGCCCTGCTGGAAGATCATCTCTTGCAGTGTGCTTGCTTGCTTCCCATCCTGGCTCCTTCTGCTCTTTTTCCTTCCCCTGTGGGATTCACAGGTGGATCACAGGTGGATGTGTCCCATGTCTGCTTGGCATCCAAGCAGCCTGGTTTTAATTAACCCCCTGGAAGGTGACTGCTGCTGCTCCTCCTAAGGAAAAATCCCATCTTTGAGGGATGCCGAGATGCAGGGAGGGAGGGGAAGGTCAGGCAGAGGAGTTGTGTTTGGCAGTGTGGGCTCAACACCTGCAGCCCCCCTGGGCAGCAGTGATGCTCACCCTGCCACTGGCATGGAGCAGAGTGGGTTTTCTCTTCCATCAGGGGTGTCTCCCTAGGATTGGGGAATCACACACATTAGGAATCAGTGTTGGCAGTGGATGCATTAGTGCAGCACACTTGGGCAGGTCCTGCCTGCTGCAGAGCTGGCAGTGTGGGAGCCTGAGCATGGGTGAGATCTGTGTTCACGTTCCCATTTCATGTGAGGGGCACATCCTGGATGAGCTCCCTCCATGAGCAGCTTCCCAGGGGTCCCTGGCTCAGGAATTGCTGCTGGCTCGGAGGGCTTGCGTGCCTGGAGAGGTGGTGATTCCCACGTGTGCCATAGCTCTGGATCCGGGAGGTACCTCAGCTGAAAAGGGTCTGAGATGAAACTGCTGGGTCAGATCTTGGTTTCCTTCCTCTGGACCTGCAGAGCCAGGCTGGGTTAGACCGGGCTGGGTTAGACCGGGCTGGGTTAGGCTGGGCTGGACTGGTTGCTGGACTGGCTGCTGGACTGGCTGCTCCCAGAGGAGGGGCAGGTCCTGCTTGTGCCCTCACTGGAGACAGAAGTCTCCAAGCTGGGAGAACTCAATGGTTGCAGTTGGCACCCCAGCCCCTGTTCAGCACTTTATCTGTTTATATAACAGCAGGAATGTGTATTTCCCCCCTCCCCAGGCTCTCACATCTGATGTGAAATGCAGCAGCTCCAGTCTCCAGCCTGCAGACAGCCTGGCACGCACCTTTATTTTTTGTTTTTTTCCTTTTTTCTTTTTATCTTGCTTCAAACTGTAGAACCCCAGAGTCTGAGGATGTCTCCTCTGTCTTGCCAGCGGGTGGGTGTGACGGCTGTGTGGGCAGAGACCTCCCAGTGCTGGGATCTGCGCTGTGAGGGTGTGCAGGGGGTCTCGGGGGCAGGAATGCAGCACGATGCACTTGAAACTCAGTGTATTGTAGCTTCTAAATGGCTTTAGGTCAATAATAGTGTTTGATCTGTTGGTGTGGTTGGTGACTGCAGCCCCCTCTTAGGTAGGGGAGGTGTTTATATATTAATATTAATTTCATTCTTGTACAAAGTGATGTGGAATTTTTAGTATTTAACTTCTGCAGGCCCTAGCTACATGCCTAATATGATTTAATGCCTAATTCCCTTTTCCTTTTTTTTTTTTGTGTGTCTCAGCCTCCTTCTCTTCCAGATTTTGGAGAAAAGACCACTGAATGGTAAATTTAATCTTGCCTCTAAAAGGAAAAGCAAATTGTCCTTTCTCTTCCTCTGCAAGTAGAATGTTTTAACTCCAATTATTCCTGGCTCTGACCTTGCTGCTTTGTGAGTAGAAACTGCTTCAAGCTTTCCAGCTTTCTCAGATCTTTTCAAGACTCTTTATCTTTCAGATTTCACGTCTTTCAAAGTCAGCAACACTTTCTTTGTGCGAGGGTTTGAGCTTCACCAGCTCGAGAGAGAGCCTTGGACACGCACCAGAGCCGAGGGGAGGGAGCTGCCTCCTTCCTCATGCCTTTGGGTATCTCAATGGATATCTCATTCCTTAGGGCCTCTTTACATTGCAGTATAATCTTCCTAGAGGCCTGGCTCTCTTGCCATTGCAAAACAGGACTCAGGTTTGTTATTGGTGGGGGAATTTCTTTAGGGGACATTTCTGAGTTTTGCGGGTGTTCCAACAGCCTGTGCATCCCTGCCAGCCTGTGTAGGGTTTCCCTGCTGTCCACTGGCACTGGATCACACTGCTGTCTGCTGCTTTCAGTCCTTTAGTGTCCCCTTTGCCTTTGAGATTGGTTTCTGAGAAGTAACTGCAGCATTTCCAGCTGCTTTGCTGCAGACCTGTTCCTGCTTCCCGCTGGTGCTGCTGCGCTGCCCGTCTCTGCACGGTTGTGCAACTCCTGTGAGTGATCACGGGGGGCCAGGGGTTGAATTTGTGTGTTGCACAAGAGATTACTAGTGAGGCACTGTCTGGTAGTAATAGTGATTCTAATACTGATAGTAACTAAGCTGAAATGAAGGCTAATTAATTAAAGGAGAGGCCAATCAGTTATCCTGCGCTCTGAGCAGGACCCTCGAGTGTGCGGGTTTATTTGGAGGATGGGGGGGGGGTGGGTTGCTCAGCTCCTTGCTTTATGTTTAGCTAGAGAAAATGAGAAAGTGGATGGTAGCTGGGAAAACAAAAATACACCAGGTTAGAAAAGGTGAGGGATGTAGGGTGCAGGGCAGCTTGGCCAAGCTGGGGGTGACAGGGTAAGTGCTGGTCACTGCCTTCACCCAGCTGGGGGATGGATGGTGTAGCACCCACAGGGGCTGGACCTCCAGCTTCCTGGGAGGTGAAGCCCCATTTTATAACCTTCAGCATGCAAAACACTCCAAGAGGAGTGAGCTCTGTCTGTCCCTTCCTCCCCCTCCAAAGCAGGCTGAGCCTGGAAAACATGATACTAAAAGCGCCTTGAACGGTTCCTGTATGTTCATCTCTCGAGAGCATTCTGTGTGCAGAGGAAGAGATTCCTGCCCCAAGGGCAAAGGGCTTTAAGCCAATCTGTGCCTGAGAGCCCCTGGTCCCATGGCTGGGAAACACCCCCGGAGCTGACTCTTCCTCTCTCAGGGGATGGATAATCTGAGCCCGCTCAGGGACGCCAGTGGTTCATTGCTGTCCTGTTCTGCAGGGCTGCTCCTTTGCCCCCATCCTCCCCAAGGCCAGGCAGATCTTGGCACAACAGCTAAATCCCAGCAGGGGAAAGCAAAGTCTGCTGAGGAAGGAGAGCAGATGTGCCCTCAGCCTTTTGCAGTCTGTGGTGGGAAATGGTTGTTTTAGCTGGAGATGTGCTGAGGGTTTTTGCTGGGACACCTCTGTCCCCATTCCTGCCCTGCCTGCAGAGCTGCTCCCATGGAGCACAGTGAGTGTTGTGGGGACTGGTACCATCTCTGGCCATGATTTGGGGCAGCCCCACCTCCAGTGGGAACTGGAAAGCAGGAGGTTTGGGGTGTCCCATGAGATGTCAAGAGTAGGGGTGAGAGCCTTGGGTTGGACCTTGGCAAAAGAGCACACTGGAGCAGAGCCCCAACAGCCCTTCACGGGGGATGAATTCTGCCTGTTGCAGCACCTACCATGGATTTTACTTGTGTTGAATAAGCCTCAGGCCCTGGTCCACCAAAATCAGGGTAGTGAAGCACAAATCTCTGCAGGAGCAGGACTCAAACCTGTTCAAACAGCCCATCCTTGATAGTCCCTTCTCTGAAGGTTCTTGTTGATCAATGGTGGCACACAGACAGCCCCAGCATTGCTGGGTTCATTGTGGCATTCCTTCATGTACTTCCATTTGTACCACCAGTGTGGA
Source organism: Platyrinchus mystaceus (assembly GCA_035041135.1). Lineage (NCBI taxonomy): Eukaryota > Metazoa > Chordata > Aves > Passeriformes > Tyrannidae > Platyrinchus > Platyrinchus mystaceus. Next base: position 5,447,723 of record JAWWLV010000053.1, on the reverse strand, counting down.
TACAGTTCTCCTCCCTCCAGGATTGGAAGAAGAAGGGATTTGGGAGAAATCTTGCTCCCAATGGCTCTGTGGGCTTCCTGGGCCAAGGCAGAAAGTGTGAAGCAATTTGGGATGTGAGTGTGAATGACCTACATCCACGGTGGTGACCACAGCCAAAATCAGCAAGGAGACAATCTTAAGCAGCCCTTTTTTTTTTAGGACTTTTTTGGGATCATTCTACAAGAGGATGTTTTCCTGTTTGGTTGTAAAAAGCTGCTTCTGCTTGGTGTAATCAGATACTTCCTTTTCTGAGTAAGGAGTCTGGTGAATCTGGGGGTGTTTATTTAGGCAGCTGTTTGGCTGGGTGATTAATTCTGTATGTTTTTATTCTGGTGGGAAATGGTGAATTTGGGGTTTACACAATTGATTTATTCTTTTCTCTTTCTGCCTCAAGTTACATGGAGATGAAAATGAGTTTTAAAAGCAGAAAACTAGTATTTCAATGTTATTTGATCAGTTAATAAAATAGGCTGGATATGTGAGGCAGACAAAGTAAATGTGTCAAATAGAATTTACATTTAAAACAAGTTGATTCATTAACTGGAGTATTAATTGTACATAATGAGTTACACAGGTCACCATAATTAGAGATCTTGGTCTCTCATGTTGCAGTTTTACTTGCAGATTGGAAAACATACATTTCTCTTTGTACTCCTGATTTGTTCATTGACTTGCTGAAATGAGGTGTTAAACTGGACTAAGTGAATTACAGTCATTGAATGATAGAATGGCAAGGGGTTGGAACAGATCATAGACTCATTTAGGTTAGAAAAGACCCTTAAGATCATGGAGTCCAACCTTTGAATTAATGGAAGTTAAGATGGTTTCTTTGTCCTTGTGAGAGAACCAGACTCTCCCAAAAGCTGTGTTTGTGTTTCAGTCTTTTCTGGTTGTGTTTTCATCAGTGCCTTCCCTTAAAATCTTTGGCAGCTGACGTGTCCTGCTGACCTGGGCAAACAGGAGCTGTTTGATATTAAAGCATGACCAGAAGTTGGCATCACCTTAAATTGCTTGTTTGAAATGGGTGTTTTAAAGTAACTGTATTTAATGTTTCAAGCCATTTTGAATAGCACTATTAATTGATTTTTAGTGTCATTGAATTGAATCCTTTGCAGCTTTATTCATTAATTCTTCCATAGCGAGTTTGGGGGTTTACTGATCACTTTGATGAGCCAAACAACTCTGCCACTGGGTTTCTCTCAAGAGACTGAGAAATCCAGGAGGATCCCACCCCTACAGCTGCCATACCTTGCATTCCTCCAGCTGGGAGGAACCTGCCAAGTTGGATCCTCAAAGGAGCATCCAACTTCCTTGATGCCAGCCAGGGAAGTTACTATGAAAACCTTCAAGAAAGATTTCACTTTCCAAGCTTCTTCCCTCTGAGCCAAGTACCAAATACCAGATCCCAACCCTGCTCTGCCTGAGGGCTAAAAATCTTACACTGCAAATCAAAACACTCGAGCATGGGATAAAACATGGGAAAGACTTAATTTCTTCCCTCAACCCCCAAAACCTCCTGACATTCCTTTGATGGTATATTCCTGTGAGGTAAGGGCAATGGTGGCACTGATTGAGTCTTAGGATGGGATGATGGGAAGCTTTCAAGCCACCCTGCAAAAAGTGGAGATAATTTGCTCAGGCTGATTGATGGTCTCATCCATTACTTTCCTCATCAGCATCCCATTTTTTTAGTGGGTGTTTTAAGAGGAAACCCTCATCTCAGCAATTCCCTTCCTCGAGCCACCTGGCAGCCTCTCCCACAGCAGCCAAAATGGATGGATGATTGTGTGCCATTCCCAGCCTGTCAGAGTCTATAATGGGATCACAGAGTGCCCTCACCCTCGCTGAGCATGAGGCTTTTCATCCTCTCTTCAGATTAGAAGTGTAGCTCTTAACCACGTACCTAAGTGCCCTTAAAAACCCTGAGCATCACCAGCGTGGGTGATGCAAACAGGCTCCTTCCATGTCTTTCTGGAGGGGCTGCTGCAGCCTCAAACTGATAGAGGGGAGTTTTAATTTAGATTTTTAGGAAGAAATTCTTTCTCTGTGAGGGTGGGGAGGCCCTGGCACAGGTTGCCCAGAGAAGCTGTGGCTGCCCCGTCCCTGGAAGTGTTCAAAGCCAGGTTGGACAGGGCTTGGAGCAACCTGGTCTAGTGGGTTGGAATGAAATGAGTTTTAAGGTCCCTTCCAACCCAAACCAGTCTTTGCACAGATTCGTGCATTTGGCCCAAGCAGGGGTCAAAGGTGTCTCAGCTGTATGTGCACAACCTCTGCTCCCTGACATCTCCTTTTTGAGTATAAAAATCCCCTCCTTTCCATGGCAGAATGCCAGAAGAGGCATTTTATCTCTCTTGCCCTTGTTGCTTTAGAACAAGGGTGTCAGCAGCTCTGAGGGCTGGTAGGACTCCAGGTTGTCCTGGATTTTAGGATGTGTGTGTCTCTGTAAAGCCCCTGGGTGCATCATGAGCAACATGAGCCCGTGGGTGTCAGCACAGCAGATTCCTTCTCCCACATGGGGACAGCTGCTGGAACTGTCCATTACAGGGCACTGGTCATTAAGTGGAAAAG
>JAWWLV010000053.1:5334248-5431170 GCA_035041135.1 Platyrinchus mystaceus | reverse complement strand
TTCTCTGGAGTCCTCTTTGGGTTGACTTTGTTGCAAGTGTACTATTAGCTCCATGGATTTATGGCTTGTTTGGATTTATTATTGGCATGAGGGGTGTTCATTCTGCACCCCTAAGGTGCAGGAACAGGAGTGCAGCTTTCCCCAGGGTGATGTGCTCACCTGTCCCTTCCTCGTGTTGGTGGTGGTGGGAATCACTTTCTTCTTGGCTTCTCCACAGGCACCAGCAGTGTGGGATAATTTTAAGATCCCTGCTAGTGCTGGTGTTTGTAGCACATCTAACATTGCTCCTCTGCCCTGTTTCCTGCAGGATTTAGGAATGGAGTCGACCTCTCTGGATGATGTCCTCTATCGATACGCCAGCTTTCGGAACCTGGTGGATCCAATCACTCATGACTTGATCATCAGCCTTGCTAGATACATCCACTGCCCCAAACCGGTAGGTACCGTGGTTTCCTGACACTTCCATGACTCTGCTGGCTTGGGAGACTGCTGGGAGAGTGGAGCTTCTCCCTGAGTGCCAGGGAAAAAGCCTCCTGGTTACTGCAGTGCTTGTGTGTCTTTGGACCAAGAGGATTTGCTTGGAGATCGTGGTTTGATTGCACAGTGTTGGGCTTTCCTGCTGACCGAGTGGCATTCACCTAATGTTGGGTTAGCACTTGGTTTGCAAGTTATTTCTGCTTTCTGCCACTTTGTGTTTTAAAGGCTGTGCCCCATTAGGAATGTTTTCTGCCTGGTGAGGATAACAGACCGTTCCTCACCCAGTGTGATGTTTATCACACCCCAAATGACAAGAGAGTCCTTGGCTGTGCCTTCAAGGCCAGCTTTCCAAAAAAGCACAGCCTCCATGGGCTGCTGTCTGGGCTCTGCCATGAGCAGGTCTCTCTGTGAGTGCAGCCCCAGGCAGATGTGGACTTCTAAAACTGTCAGCCCTGTTTGCCCCCTGGCAGCTCTGGCAGCAAAAGGGCTTTGGAAAATCCTGGGCTGGCTCCCTCCATTCCAAGGTAAATGGGACTTTGCATGGTGGCCACTGGCTGCTTGGATATTTAAGTTTTCTTTCTCCAGGTTTTCTTTTAAATAATCAATACTGTAAGTGCAATAAGCACATTTGTTGCTCTCTCTATCCTTGGATTTTGTTGGAGAGGGGGTTGTTTTTCCCTTCTGCGTCAGCAAACTTGGAGCTGGCTCATCTCTTCTTATCTCTTGTTGCTGAACTCAAGGTTTTTACCCATCTCATGCCTCCTTTTGACTTGCCTGTGGCATTTTTAAGCTCTTCTTGGGAAGGGACCATCCACAGGTGTGATTTGTCCAGTGTGATGGGACGGGGGCTGAGCTGGGACCTGCAGGCATTGCTGTCCTGTGCTTGCTGCTAGTAATGGGTCTTTAACTTCCTGGGAGAGTGTATGAAGGGATGGAGTCATTCACTGCTGCTTCTTGTGGATGTTTTACTTAAAAAGAGCCCCCACCACTATTTAAAAATGAGGGAAATTGCTTTTTTGAGACATTTAAAGATTTCTTTAATGTTGTGAAGAAAAGCCATGGTGATGCTAAGGTTGTACCTGCCTGGGCTACGGTGTGAAACTGGCTCTGAAAGTGCTTCATGAAACTCTCTGTTTCATGCTGGGAAGGGTGGAGGGGGTGCAGCAGCATGCAGGGGAACATCAGGGACCCAAATCTCCATCTCTGATTGCCACATATCCTACAGCATGAGCTCAAGGTACAGACACATCCCTGTGCTGTGTGGCTAAACCTGTGCAAGGATGCTCATAGATCCCTTTCCCTCTCCTTGTGGAGAATTAAGATCCTTTCCTTTCTCCTCCCTCATGGGGCAATGAGGTGGGAAACTGCAGACACCTCTTTTGCCGGGCGTGTTTCCAGGCGGAGAGGCCCCGTTCTCCCACTGAGGTTGCCCTTTTCCAAAGCACCGTGACTAAGCTGGTTTCTCCTCCACGTCTTGCCCTGGGAGGCTGACAGTGAGCTGTGGCCAAGTGTGTGCTCTGCACTCCTCAGAAAAACAACCCCAGGCCACTCAGTGCAGTGCTGAGCTGCTCCACCACCAAATGCCTGTTTTTGCGTCTCTCCCTGCGCGTTTCTTTTGGCGCTCGATGCTGTGGAGAAGCTGTGCCAGTGTCAGCATGGAGATGCAAACTCCTCATCCTGAATCAGGTGGGTGTCCAGCAATCTGTGGTTTCCTCTGCTCAGCCCCCGGTGAGGCACATCTGGAGGGCTGTGTCCAGTTCTGGGATCCTCGGGACAAGAGGGATGTGGAGCTTCTGGAGTGGGTCCAGGGGAGAGTGACAAAGGTGGTGAAGGGACTGGAGCGTCTCTCTTAGGAAAGGCTGGGAGAGCTGGGCCTGCTCAGCCTTGGGAAGAGACACTGAGAGGAGACTTCATCAGTGTCTGTGAGTATCTGCAGAAAGATGTCAGAGGAGGGACCAGGCTCTGCTTGGAGGTGCCCAGCAATAGGACAAGGGGCAGTGGGCAGAATCTGATGCACAGGAAGTTCTGCCTGAATAGGAGGAAGAATTTCTTTATTGTGCAGTGACCATGCATTGGAACAGATTGCCCAGAGAGGATGTGGAGTCTCCCTCACTGATTTTCTTTAAGTCCCCAGAAACCTGCATGCCTTAGTCACCTGGGTTATTTTCCATCCCCCAGTCCTCTTTTCCCCCAGACCTCTTTCCTTCCCTGCAGTTTCTTTGACAGAGACTTGGCAGCGACGTACAAGAGCAGGAGAGAGCTCAGGGCCAGGAGTGTTGCAGAAGTTTGGGTGTTTGCTCTGCCTGCCAAAGGAATGTCTCTGCATCCTGTGGCACAAATATACATAAATATGTAGGTTGAGGCAGCTGTGACCTTGCCCTCATCCATATGGAGGTGGGAGAGATGGGGCTGATCTGGACCCTGGTCCCTATTAACCTGCTTTATTAAATGTGTCTCTGCTCAGGGTTATGGGGTCTTGCTTTCCTCCTCCCTCCTGGAGAGAGCACTGAGCACTTTCCTGACTTTCTGTACATTGCTTTTTTACTCAGCCTCTATTTATACCACCCTTAGCTTAAAGGTGACCCCTTGGTCTCTCCTCTGAGCTAAAATAAAAGTTGAATCGTTTTTCCAAGCTCTGGGTAAACATGTCCTGGTCTGTATGGCCAGAAAAAAGTTGGCCTGGGCTCTCCAACGTGGCTGTGGCTCAGCACAGTTCAGTGGGTGCTTATTCCAGCCAGTAAACTCAAACTGCAGCAAGGCAGAAAATTGAACTTGTGCTGGAGGAGCCTGGATGGCTGTGAATGAGCCCTGAGTGTGGAAATCATTTGGGTGAGCTTTTGTATGGACGTCACGGGCTGGATGGTGTCTCCCAGAGCCTGCTGAGATCCCAGCCTTGCCCGAGGCCCTTGAAAGCTTTTTTCCAGATAATTTGGAAGTCAGGGTTTGGATTTGCTCCCATCCCTACTTACTGATGTATAATGCTGTTCAGCCAAGCCCAGGTGCCTGGAGTACCCCTTCCTGGAGGGGCTGGGATGTGCCTGCAGCACGGCCACACAGCATCTCTGGAGATGCTGATGGAGCCATGTGGAAGCAACTGCCCAGGGTTGCTCTCTCACAGGGGAGCTTTTGGATGGAATAAATGCTGCTGTTGCATTTCAACATGGTGTTGAGTGGTGGCCATAGATGCTGCATTTGGTATTTGTCACCTTATTCAGCTGTTGTCAAGCTTTGGGGTTCCTCACACCTCGGAAGAGGCAGTTTTGCTCCTCAGGAAACTCTCACGCTGCGCAGCATTTTCCGATGTTGGTTCAATGGGCTGTTTGCATTAGATCAAAGACATTTGAACAAGTGTTTTCTTGCCCACGGCCATGACCTTGGGGCAGTCTTTTATCTTCCTGCCTCTCTCCAATGCCAGTGCCATGGAAAGGTGCCAGGCGTGTTCCTCGGAGAGCAGCTCGGCTCCAGGCACAGCCTGCAAACGCCGCCTTCCAGAACCCGTGCTGGGGTGGAGAGGCTGTTGGTGCTGCTGGTGCAGCCCCCAGGGCAATGTCTGTCTGTCCCCACAGTCAGGCAAAGGGGACAAAATGCTTCAGCAAAGCCACGTGGTGTGGGGTGGAGCGGCCACGATGCTTCCTATCTTTGCTGCAGCTGCTCCGGTTTCCAGCGGGGAGGAGCTGAAAACACAAAGGCGTCAGGAGCAAAGGACCCCCGTAAAAAATTCACAGGTCTTCTTGCCAGCAGGAATATCTGGCTGTAAAGTATTGGAAAATTAAACCAGTTTCTTTTTCCACACACCAAAGCCACATGTATGGATGATTGATGGCCATGATGGGGAGGGAGTCCGGCTTTCCTCCAGTTTGAGGACTGAATTTGGGATAAGCACTGAGTGGAGCTGAGGGAGAGGAGAAAGTGAAGCCTTGGGCAAAGGCTGCTTTTTGGCCTTGTGACCTTGGGCTGTCTGATTGCAGCAGCTCTTGCTGTCCTGGGGATGTACTGTGGAAGCTCCTCCAAGCCCTGAAGGCTGCCCAGAGTAAATACACAGTGACATTTTGGCTTTGCTGACCCCCATCCCGCTGCTTTTCATGAAGGAAGGCTTTTCTGCTGCTCAGTGGCCAAGGAAGGGCTGGCAGAGCAGTTTAGCAAAGCCCCACCAAAGCCCAGCTTTGCCTGTCCGTTCTCCTCTTGGTGCCTGCACCTCTTAGGCAGCAGCTCCTCCAAGGCAACAGTTGAAAGACATGATCCTGTTCACACACAGGGTGTCAGACGTGGGCAAACACCTCAGACTGGGAGCTGTGTGCAGGAGGGAACATGGTCCACAGCTTCCCCACCAAAATTCCTAGTGTTTCAAGATATGTGGTGACAGCAATGGGTTAGGGGAGGGTATTTAAAACCTCTTCTAAGCAGTTGGTGTAGCTGGAGAAGTGACTGGAAGCAACATGGATTTTGCCTGTGTAGCTCTGGATGGATTGAAGATCTATATTCCTGTTCACTTCTGTGTCATTTGAGCAATATATGCTTAGCCACATCCTTGGCTGGGATGCCCTTTCCTGCATGAGCTCTAAATTGACCAGGTTTGCAAAATGGGTTTGATTACATGAATTGTCACCTGTGAAAAGAAGAAAATAGGGAAAGAAAAGTGGTTACTGTGATCTGGATGAAATAATCTCTTTCTATCCCTTCTTCAGCCTTGTGGTGTAAGGACTTAACTTACAAATGATGTTGGGGTTTTTATGCCCTGAATTTTTAAAATGTGTTATTTCTGATGGAGCTGCACTGAAGCTAAAATGAGCTTTTTTCCTCTTATTTATCCTGTGTGCTGTAACACGTGGCTAGAACTGTATTAATAAACTCAGTTTATACAGGGTGAATGTAATCAGGGCACCATGACCAGCAGCTCGGTGCCTTTATCCCCAAACCAAGCACATAATCCAGCTCCTCTGTCATGTGTGTTGTTATTTGATCTTGAATTCAAATTATCATTCCAAGCTTCTGACAGCAAACTGGTTTTTACAGCAGTGTGAACTGAAATTGTAGGTATGAAGTGATGACTTGTTGAGGGACACTCTGGCACAGGGTGTCAGGAGAGCTTGTGATCCTCAGAGAGTTTCTTACCTTTCCCTTTTGCTGTGAGATGTGCAAGGAAAATCTGACACATCTTGCAGAGCTCTCAGATTCCAGATGCAAAGTGCTATGAGAGCATTAAGTATGACTTATTCTTTGCTTTAAGAAACATCATAAAAGGAGGCTGATTTATGAGCAAAATCCCTCTAAACCCCCAAATATCTGATATAAAAGCAAAGGGGGATAATGGGGATTCAACTAATTCGATTCTGTATTCTGTATTTATGGCTCTTTCTGGGGGTTTTTTTGGCTTGCTCCAAGTGTGAAGATCACTCTTTATGGATATTTAAGACATCTGTGATACATTAAAATGTCCTGGAGTATGAAAGAGGCTGCAAAGTTCAGACCTCACTAATGACAACTCTGGTTCTTTGCTAACTTAATGTGCCAGGCTTTCTGCTCATCTCGCCTTTGAAAAAGAGAGATGTTCCCTAAAGCCAAAGCTGAGCAGAGTGCCTCGGCTGGGAACAGGGGAAAATTGCACTTTGCAGGTTTTTAAAGTATTAAGGCTAAAAGGGAATAATGGTGAGGTCTAGATGGGCTGTGATGGTGCCACTGCTGGCAACTTAATGGACTGTGGGTGGAGAAGGGATGAGCTCTGCCTCAGCCTCCTTATCCAAACCCTGTGGGGTGCAAGGAAGCCCCTGCTGTCCTTATCCCTCCCAGCCTGACAAATGTGCTCCCTGGCACTCAGTCTGCACGTGGGGATGTCGAGCAGTTAATCACAGTCTGATCATAAAATCATTTATGTTGGAAAAGACCCTCGTGATCATCAAATCCAGCCATTAACCACTCCAAGTGCGGCCAAGGCAACTTTTACCATTAACTACTCCAGTGTGGCCAAGGTGACTTTTATCAAACTTCTTTTTTTTTTCTCTCTTTTTGGGTTGCTTAAACCCAAAATCCCAGTGCCAGCTGGCAGCATTGCCAGGCCCTTTTGCTCAGTTCCCATAATAATAGGACGACCTTTCCTAACCGCGGTGTAACCATCTGCAAAACCCTCCGAAATGCCGCAGGGTGGATTTGATCGGCTCGGAGATGGATTTTGCAGTGCCTCCAAAATGTCAGGTGCCACATCACGCAGCAAGTGATGTGTGGAGAGCTGCGTGCTCAGCTTCCCTTTTCCTGCCAAGCAGTTGAGAGCGTCTTGGTGACACCGGTTGTCAGCGAGGAGCATCATCGCGCAGGTTGGAGCTGGAGCAGAAGATTAAAACAAGAGCCAGTAGCAGGAAAAGGTATTTTGTGGTTATCCTGGGCTTACCATGGGGGTAAAGAAGAGTCTGTGGGTGAGGCTGTAGTTGCCCAGTTTAGCTTTGGATCTTTCTTAAGGACCCTTTCACCCACAGGCTCTCCAAGTGTCCCCAAGGGAAAGGAAAGGATGGATGAAGAAGCAGGTACCTCATTAAAGAGGAACAACATATTTTATTGATGTTTTCTGATGGTAATTGACGTTTGAGTTCAGCTCATTTAGCCTTTAATCAGAACATAATTTACCACAAAGGAAGGAAGCATATTGATTCCCTGCCTCCTGGCAGGAGTGTTATTTATTTACCTGGAGTGCTGAGGAGTGTGTGGCGGGGACCTGTCCTGTGGGATGGCTGGAGGGCAGAGCCGGCACTTGGATGGGTGTTTCAGTATCTGTTTCTAGCCTAACTCACAGCTGTGTTACTGCCAAACAGCTCTCTGTTCCCTTTCCTTCTGGTTCCTCAAGCCCTGTTTGAGAAAGGGAAAGAGCCCTACCAGCATTTCACAAGAGGGAAAAGCAACGCCTGGATTTGGGAAAGGTTGTGCACAACACTGAACTCACCAGGCCGAACCAAAACACCTCTGGCTCTTGGAAACTCTCTCATTTCTAGCACAAATCCTGGAATTTGAAGAGTTACTGGCATTTAGCCTGTCTGCAGCATCACAGCTGTCTTGACATATGCTTCAGGCTATTTCTTGGAGCAAGGAGAAGTTTGTCCCTTTGCTGCTGATCTCCAGGCTCTTGCCTTGGCAGCTCCCAGCACAGAGTCACCTTGCAGGGGCAGATGTGCATCCCCTCGGGTTGGCTGGGAGATGCTTTTCCCCTGCCAGACAGAGGAGCTGTCTCAGTGAGCAGCACTGCAGGGTTGGGTTGGGGCACAGAGCCCTCTGTCTGGTTCACCCCATGTGTAAAATGTGCCCTCCTTTCCCTGGGAATCATCATGTGATTGATCCTTCCAGTGGGAATGCACCTGCCCCATTTCTAATAGGGGAAGAAAGGAATAAAGAGAAGCAAAGAGATGAGTTCTTGTAGATAGGGAAGGTGCCAGGAGGATTTTCAGTGACTGCTCTTCCTAGATGGAAGGGACTGTGATTTCTGGTCAAAGTCCAGCAAGTGATTATCTCACACTTTGGGGTATTTGGGGATTTGGGTAAGAGCTTTATCCCACTCTTTCCATCTTCAAAGAGTATTGCAATCATAGGGTAATTGCTAATCCTCCCAATTTCTGTGTCACTTTCCTTTTTCTGCTTGCCATCCATCCTTCCAGGAAACCCCCAGTACAGCTCTTGTGTCTGCATCTGTAGCTTCACATCTGCTTGGAGCACGGGATGAAGTGACCCCACTCCTTCCCTGAGCTGTTGCTGGGAGAGCTTGGATGCTGTCGACTGCTGCTTCCTTACTGTGATCTTATCTTTTTCCTTCTAAAAAAATAGGAAAATTCCCAGTTCTCTTGTGCCTACGAGGGCCTCACAGTGGTTAACGAGCTGGAGATGAGCATTGCTCTGAGGGTTATGCCCTTGCCCTGGGATTCACATTTGCAGGGAACAACAGGGACTGATGTGAGGGGGCCGCTGCCGCCCCTCCCCAGGCTCTCATGCACATCATGAGACTCCCAGGGCTGTGGTGAGGGGCTGAGAGCCTCCAGGGAATGACATAAATATTTGCAGCAGTATCCCAGGGATGCTCCTGGTCTCCTCCAGCAGCAATAACAGGCTGGACTGGGCTTTGCTTCCCGTGGGATCAGGCGCGGTGCAGCTGAGACACAGGCTCTGCAGGAGACTTGTTGGGCTGGGAAAGTCTCTGTGTGGTGTCCGACATCTGGGACATAAACAACCAAATAATCCACGTCTGGTTTAACCCTGGGGGGAGGTGGGTGCAGAGGGCAGTGAGAGGTTCCTGCATTTAGCAGCAAAGGCAGGTGCTGGGCTGCGACCCGCGGTTCCAACTGGGATGTTCCCCGAGCAGTACCAGCTCCTGCAGAGAGAGGCTGAGGCAGGGTGTGCCTGAAGAGCCAGGTTTGCTCAGGGCAGGATGGTGGGAGGCATCACAGACACCGTGCTCTGTGCCCCCATCACTCCATCCCTGAGCAGGGGCTGAGAGGCTGAGAAGTAAACAGAGGAGGAGACAGGAGGCAGAGCACCTTCTGCAGCCTGAGGCTGGACAGGTAGGACCTCGCTGTGTCTGTCAGGAACACGTGTTGGAGTGATGCTGCTCAAAGGCCTCCTCCCCAGGCACAGCTTTGCAGGCAGGCACTGGGGCAGTGCAGCTGGTGGGTGCAGATCCCTGCCCTTCCCCACGCTGTTCTGACTGCTGCTCATTCCTCCTCTGCTGTGGCAGCTAAGCTGGGCACCCTCCAGTAGCTCTCACAGAAGACTTTTATAATTTTTTTTGCAATTTCCCTTTATCTTACATGTCCCCCTCAGGGCCATCTATCACCTCGAATTTTATTGCCTTCTTTAATTGCTTCTCTGAAGTCCAAGTGTAATATTACTCCAGGATCCTTTTGAATAACTTCCTGAGTTGCTGCAGATCCCATTCATCTCGTACTTCTGGCTCTCTCGATAAGCCCCGTTGTACATTGCTTTTCATTTTGGTGTGTCAACACTGAGTCCAAGGCCTCACACTTTGGCCTTTCATCAAAGCAGATGGGAAGTGCTGCTTATAGCAGGACCTGAGCTGCCATGAGCTCACTGCTGGAGCCGTGCTGAGACAGGGGTCACCAAGCCCAAAGCTGAATTTCCCGTGCCAAAAAAATGCATTTTTCCTGTAAGAAGCCAAATGCCTCTTCTCCTATAAGAGACCTTCATTCTCTTCCAGGACCAGCTGCTCTTTTTTTGGCCATTTCATGATGTGAATTGATTCTGGGGCATACCCTTCCCTTACAAAAGCCATCAGGGTGTCTCTGCTGCCAGTGAGTGCTTGGCCCTAACCTTGAGCAGGGGGAGGCAGGGGTGGTGTTCGGCCTCGTGGCTGTGTACCTGGAGGAACTCAGGAAAAATCAAGTGGAATTACCTCAGTTGCAGTGAAGCCTTCTGGGAACAACCTCACTGTTATTAAAATGGCCTTTATTACATTTGTTCCGTCCCTCCTCTAATTTGAATTACAACAGACGTGATTTATTTTCAAAAGAAGTTCTGCACGGTGCTGTTGGGTGGTCAGATGGGCCCATCTAAAGCCATATTGTCACTTTACTTGGATTTAGTTTTCCTCCATGTGGACAAGATATATCACTTCCATCCCCTGTGCCAATATCTGCTTGCCTTTGGGCATCATCCACCTCATCACTCATTCCCCACACGCCGGATTCTCTTCCCAGAGGAGCCTGTAATGATGGAGAGGGAATTGCAATGCCCTTATGGTGATATTTTAAGGACACCTCCCTGGAGAGCAATTCCCTACAGCACAAGGGGGATTTTTCATGCCTTGCCTAAGGAATTCTTGCTGCTGTGGATCCTCCCCTGCACACCTGGATGGGGTTGGAGGGTGCTGCCATGTTTTGGCCACATTCAGGAGGGGGGAATGGTGGATTCAAAGCCTTTCCTACCTCCTCAGCTCCTGGTCTCACAGGAGGAGGACAGTTCTGAAGGCACATCTGGGGGTGGGTGCTGGGGCTGCAGCGCAGATGTCTGCAGGCAACAATAGGCTGCAGTTTAGCCCCAGGCTTTGAAAGCAAAGGGGGAGGGGGAAAAAAAAAGAAGAAAGGGAGGAAAAAAAAGAAAACCAGCAAGCCATTAGATGACTTCAGCACCCCGTGACTACATCAAAAGGGAAGGCGTTGTAAATTCAGATTCTGTTAAGCGCCGGGGCCCAGGCCGGGGAGTGGGATACAGTTCTGGTGCCAGCAGCCAGGGAAAGACATTTTGGGGCCACGGGAGCAGCTGCAGGTTTTGGGTGGGCAGAGCTTTCTCCCAGCCACTGTTTTGACCTGGGTTATGGGGGGGTTCATCCGCTCTGCGCTGGTGGGTGGCAGGCAGGGCTCTCACTGATTCCCTGAGATGTGTCCCTGTGCCTTCTGCTGCCTTCCCAGCAGGTCTTTGGAGGTCCCTGTGTCCCAGCAGCTTTAGGATGTGTTAGGGACCTCACAGCATGTGAAATCTTCACATGTGGGGCCATTTCACAGTGCTGAGGCAACATTTCCTCTTCATTTTGTTGTCATCCTTCCCAAACTCTGTCCCTACACCAGCACAGGTTGCTGGGGATTTGCTCTCTTTTGCTTCCTGCTGATTTTTTAATAACTGATTTGGTACACATTAAAGCCATTGAGGATGATCTGTCCTAGGGCTTCCCAGGGCATTGCTCACTGTTTTATGCCTTTGTTTAACCATGTAATAACTCCATTTATCTTTGTGAACATAGGGGGTTTTTTTGTCTCTCAGCTGTTTGGGTTTTTTTGCTTAATAGTCTAAACTATTATCCTATTGTCCTAGCTAATCACCCAAGACACACACAAAAAAAAAAAACCCAAGGAGGAGGATTTGGAAGGAAATCTATCATTCTCTGCATTTTTTGTGTGAAATAGGTCATGTTTTTGTGAACTGGGTCATGTTTTAAGGTTTGCCCTCTACTGAACTGTATGGAAAGCAAATGGAAGGGGTCTCCACACCCAATATTTCATATGCAGGAATGGGATGAGCGCAGTTTCCTTGGCTTGTGGCTGCAATGGTTTGTGCCTGGACAGAGCTTCTTGTGCCTCAGAGCAGCAACTGCAAATCCTGTGGCATCCAGGAAGTGATGCTGCAAGTTCGAAAAGTTTTTAAAAAGAAACCAAAATTTTTAGTTAAATCAAAATCACGATTTGGGAGGGCCAGTATGGAAGTTCTTGTGTGTTAAGATTTGCAGGACAGCACTTTTTTTTTTTTTTTCTCGTTTCCCCGGGTTTGATTGTGAGTGACAGAAATGTGGGACTGTGTAATGACACAAAAAAAACCTGTCGCTTCCCCCGCCTGCAGACAATGGCTAATTGTTCTAATTTGGGTCAATCCCCTGCTGTGCTGCAGCAGGAATTCTTCACCCGGGCTCTTTAATCATTAATGTTGGCCTATTTTACATGTTGTTTGGCCCCAGTGCAGCCCCCCAGGGCTCTGCACATCACCAGGGATTCCGCTGCTGGAGGAGGAGCGGGTGATTAATTTCTTAATGAAAACAAATTAATTTGCAATAACATCTTTATCACGAGGCTTTCCTTGTGTCCTGCTCTGAGCTCTTTGGCTGCTTCTTTCGGAGCAGTTTGTGAACCCAAATCTTCACGTCTTGCCTCGCCCAGGAGTTGTTGCCACGTGGTGATGCAAGGAGGGCAGGCAGTGACGCCAGGGTTGTTTATCCCAGTGGAACCATGGTCCTGTTCATCCCGTGTTTGCTTTCCCATGGTGTAATCCCTCTGCTTCCAATTACCTCCCTCTCTGGCAGAGCGAGGAACGTGTCCAAGGATGGCTCATTTGTGGTTAAAGGTGGTGTGCAGATGCTGGGTGATGCCTCACCCACGGGGTCTCTTGTGGGGTGTGGGTGGAGGCTGAATGGTTTCCCCTCTACACCACATTTCAGACCATCAGCGAGCATAAAACCGGTCCCCCTGCAAAAACCAGGGCAGGTTTGGCAGGACACAGTGTGGTGATCCTGGCTTTTGGCCTCCACCTGCTCTCGCCTACCCCTGGGGTTTGACTGATTCCCATTTCTTCATCCTGAGTTCCAGCCCTTCATCCAGAGGTCCCCTTCCAGGGCTGGAGCCAGCAGCAGGACCCTGGTGGTCCCCAGCACATGCCTGGGGCACCCCATCCCCTGTGGGGACAGATGGGGCTCAGCTTGTGCTGCTCCCCCTTGTTTTCCAGTTGAACAGGATCCCGCTGGCACAGGGCTGGTTGCGGATTGCAGATGGGGCATGTGCCATGAATCCCTGTCCCAGCTGAAATCTGTTAAGGGATTAAAATCTCATGAATCTCCGGGCTCCTCCCAGCAGTGAGCAGCCCTTTGCTTCTCCAGGGCAGGCAAAGGCAGAGGAGAACGATGGGGAAAGGGGCCCTTTGCAGGGAAGAGCCTCTGCTCTCAATTTTCCCCCCATCCCTCCTCCAACCCAGGCTCTGCCTCGTGTCTGGTGGCCGGGAGCTGTGCTGGGTCTCTGTCAGCCTTGGGGGGGGCACAGTTGAATAGAAACCAAAATATTGCTGAAAAACTGCTTCCCTGAGCTGAGTTTTGCACCACCTGGGCTTGTGTTTCGTGGGCTCCCTGAGCCTTGCCAGAGCCAGGGGGCTGTGGGAAGTGCTCACATCTCCTCAGACCTTTCCAGCTGGGCAGCCAAGACTCATGGAAGGGAAGGCAAGTGCCATACAATGTTCCTGCTCCTTGCAGCGAGGCTTTGGCCCCACTTTGGGTGCTGCTGACAGCAGCTCTGCTCTGTGTGACACAGGATTCTGTTGGTGCAGGATCTGTACAGGTGTGTGCAAGACCACGGCACTGAGAGTTCTTGGGAGCTCACGGATGTTTCCAGATGTGTGGCCGATGGATCTCTGGGGAGCTCAGCTGAGCTCGTCACCAGCATCTTCCCAGAATTTATCTGCTGGCTTGTGAGCACAGTGCTGAGGGAAAGGGCACATCCCAGCTCTGTGAAACAGGCTTTTTCCTGGCAGCATTGTCAGCTGGGAAAGCTGAGCTCTCTGTGTGGTCTGTCCTATCTCCCCGGTTTTCCTCCCAGAGTTTGGAAACCAGAGTACCAAACGCACTTTTCCCACGCACGAACCCATGAATGCCTGGTGTTAGAAGGGCCAGATCTTGTGTGGTGTCCCTGGTGATGCCTTTGCTAGAGATTCGTCCCTGTGTGTTATTTCAGGAATGATGACTGCTGTGATTTGGGTCTGGTGGTGGGACAACGTGCTCCTTGTGCTTTATTATTGCCCTTTCTCTGGAAGGGGCACGAGGTGTTTGCCAAAACCCAGCGCTGTGGGTTTCAGTCTCTGCAGGTTGAGGGAAATCTGCCCTGCCACTCATGCAACCCTCTGACCACAAAACCCCAGCATTATACTGCCCTTGCATGAGTGATGTGATCCAGACTGAAGCAGATGGGGCAAAAAGACCTTTTGGCTGGTGCTTTTCATTCTGTGGGAAGCAGTTAATCACTGGAAGCAGCAAGGCAGGATGGCAGCAGGATCTGCCTGCCCGGTGGGGTTTGGGGCTTCTCTTCCATCATGCCTGAGGCTGCTGCTGCTACAGACAGTGAGGTTAAAACTTTGCCAACACAGGCAAGCTGGGCTGATTTTTAAGCTGACTCAGTTTTCAAAGAGTCTCTTGGGCTCAGTCCCACCAGGGTGTGCGTCAGCTTCAATTATGTCCTGATAGACTTGGATCATAAACAGTGAAAAAGCTTTTGTTTAGACCGTAAGAGGAGCCTTTGGCACTGCACCAGCAAAACTCCCTTCTCCTGCACACGAGTTCTGTGCAGCCCAGGACAGCCCTCGTGTGCCAGGGATCACACCTGGGGCTGCTCTGGAGACTCCTGCAAACTCTCAGGAGGAGTTGCAGAGGTTCTGGAAAGTACCTAAAAAAATGTAGGTTCTTGAAGCAGAAAGGTTTGTGTCTCACCCACGGGCAGGTGAAGTGCAGTGATGGGAATGAGATGTGCAGAAATAATGTGTCTTTTGAGGGCTCTGAAATGGGCAGTTTATTTATCCCAGTGTTTAACTGGAGCACTTAACTACAGACCATGCATGAGTTGGTGTGTGCAGAAACCCTGTTCTCTAAATCATGTTTTAAAACTCAAAACCAGAAGTGGCCCTGTATGTGCAGGGTTTGGGAGTTGAGCTTGTGAAGAAAAAGGGCTGAAGGAGTGGTCTGTTTGGGATAACCATGGAAGGATGAGCTGGCTGTGGCTGCTGATATAGAGGATTAAAATGCTTTGCCCTGCTGTAGCCTCTTTCCTTGGAGCCCCCTCAGTGCTGTGTCAGTGCTGATGGACGATTTGCTGGGTTCTGTTGAGGGGAATTCTTTGGGCTGAAGTTCTCAGAAATCAGTTTGATGTGAAATTCATGTCTGAGCTTCCACCAGCCACCTGGGCCCACTGCACCAGAGGTGTGGCAGCTGCAGCATGAGCCCACTGCTTGGGCAAGAGCCTTATTGGGGAGGCAAGGTGGTCCTGTCACATTTGGACCAGCAAAAATTTGGGTTTTTTACTTTCTCAGCTTCTTTTTCACATTCTCTTGTGCGTCATTTCACTTCCCCAGCGGTTCAGTTGTCGGCAGATAATATTGGAGACAAATTTAATTGTCTCTTTCAGGGTTATCTTGGACACATATTTGCAGCACAGAATGTCAACACTGTGTACTTACTCCACAGAATTTTAGCACATTGTTTCCTTCTCAACCAGGAGGTTTTTTCAGGCGGTGCAGGGCGGGCTGGGAGATGGGAACCCCCGCGCAGCGCCGAGGGTGGACGCTGCTATTTCTGCTGCGGTGCTTTGCAAGACAACAGCTGAAAAAAAAAGAAAAATAGATGAAATGAAAGCTGCTGGCACCTGGCAGCTTGCTGTGGATATTACACAAAGGTAGAAAAAATAGGGAGGTGTCAAAATTGGTGGTGTTTTCATCTCGCTTTGGGGATGCTGGTTACACAGCGAGGAAGGTGTCGCTGGCAGAGAGCGCTGGGAGGGAGCGGCGAGCGCTGTTGCCTTCCCAAAATGTGTTGAGGCTTTAATTAAGGAATGACTGCAATGTGTTTCCAGACCTTCCAGTGGAAAACATGAAATAAAGCCTTGTCTTTCATTATTTTTTTTTTTGCCAGGCTGAGCCTCCCAAGATTCCCCCACCCCCAAGCCCAGAGCAGGTTCTTGCCGCAGGGTCGCCAGCAGGAGAGGAGCTGTGGGCATGCCCGAGGTTTAGCATAGGCTGACATCCCGTTGAAATCTGTGGGATTAAAACCCTTGTTTCAATTTAAGTGTGGTGATAAATGAGGTGTTGAAAAGTATGGGTTTAAATATGCTCTTAAACCCATATTTCCTGGGAGTCAGGAGGCACGTCCGTCGAACGCCTGCGGAGCTCAGGTGGGAAATGGCTCCTGGCTCTCGCTGTTCCCAGCTCGTGCTGACACAGTGTTTTCCATACACCGTGCCCTGCTGGTATCTGTGGATCTGGAGTTTCTACCTGAGCTGCTGAAATCGCCTGTCACTGTGTGCCTTTGGTGCAGATGGAGCTGGGCAAGCATCAGCCCTGCATTAAATCAGCTTTTGATTAATGGTAGTCACTGCGTAGGCACCTGGTTATGTCTGGGAATAAACTACCCCACTTTATGGCAAGACTTCATTCTTACAGAGTGGATTGAACAGAGAAGCTAAAAACCACAAGTTCTGCACTGGTGTTTCTGCTCCAACCATCTGTAGAGATGCCCTTTGTGTCCTGTTTGTTGGGGTTTTCTACCCTGAGAAAACCTGATGTAATTGTTTCCCTGTACACCCAGAGGTGATTTGTCAAAATCCCAACTGCTCCTTGGTAATTCAATATTTATGATGTCTTTATAAGGCTGGTCCCGCTCTGCTGACTCGGAGTTGAGGGGGAGAATGCATTGCATAAATTAGGCTGCAGGAAACATGAGCTCACAAGGCAGCAGTAATTGGGTGCCCAGCAGCATCTTCCTCAGCATCCTCCTCATCATCCCTGCCCAGCTTGTCCCAGCACACAGAAAATCCTGAGCCATCCCTGTGATTGAACACCCCAGACCAATTGCTTGTTGTAGGGTTTCCCTATTTAAGTTTCTGTGTCTTCTCTAAGGTGTTTCGTGATGCAGCAGTTTGATAAAACCAGGCAGACACCACCAATTGTCACATCTTGATCTTTTTTATCATCATTGAACTTTAAGTCAGGTTAATCTCTGCTTGTGACCTTTTGGAGAGCAAGCAAGGCAGAGCAAGGTGGGTGGTTTATGTTATTGAATGTTGTGTCGCATGTGTGAAGATCTCGAAATGAAACGTGATTGAACAGTCCAGATTCTGGGGGTTGTATTTCATTTTATTTTTAGAAACCAAAACTTCTAAAGTTTAGGAACCAAAGTTTAACCAGAGTTAAAGTTTTCCCAGCCAGTATCCATTGTGGTGGAAATTTCAGTTGAAATTGAGAGGACACCAAAATCCCTGTTTTCCTTCAAGCCTTTTTTTTTCCCTAAAAAATAAATGTTTCAAGACTTTCTGCTGAGCTCTGTTCCCAAGATCTCCATCAGCTCACAAGGCCCTTGTTTGCTCTTCTGTGAAGCAGTTTTGACAGTACTGGATGGGTAGTTCTCTTTATTTAATCCATCTCTGTAAAATTTTAGTGCTGAGAGCTGTTGGGTGGTGTCAGATGATAACAGTGCATCCTTGCAGTGTCTTATCAATCAGAGGGTTTGGTTTTTTTTTCCCCTTACAGAGTTTTGAGCATGGTTCCTTAAGGCTTGCCACCCTCTTTGGGGTCAGAGCATCCCTTGGGTGTGATGGCAATGCTGCAGACCCCTCACCTGGTGTCCTTGCCTTGTGTTTGCAGGAAGGGGACTCCCTGGGGGCCATGGAGAAGCTCTGCCGGCAGCTCACGTACCACCTGAGCCCCCACTCGCAGTGGAGACGCCAGGGCATCATGAAGAGGAAGCCACAGTCCTGGTGAGTCAGTCCTGGTGAGCTTTGGAATCCTCTGTGACCCCGGTGGGTCGCTGTTCCCAGCCTGCTCCCTGCGCCCTCAAGGCCACCACGTGCTCAGGAGAGCAGGAAGGGGGATCTTTCATGGTGCTTTTAGCTGTGGTGTGCAGATGTGGGTGCTGGTGGGAGCTGCCTGCAGTGATGGAGGAACAAATCCACCACGATTTGGGAAGTGCTCAAAGCCATTAAATGCTCCTGGAGGGAACCAGGATGTCAAAACCTGCCAGCTTGCCACAACCTCCGGAATCCTCTGTTGTCTCCAATCTCACCAGTGTTTCCCCCATTTGTGGTTGTGTTGTCAGGTTGCTTCATGCTGAACCAGAGGTGCGTTCCTCCTTTGCCATTTTCCTTTCCCTGTTGCATCCTCCTTTCCAGAAAACAGCCTGGGGAGAGAGGAACAGGCTGGGGAACCTGAACCATCCATCCTCCAAACATCCCATGCTGAGCACTGGAGAGCAGCAGACAAACTGCTCCAAGACTTCCTAATTAGATGGTAATTAATGTACAGGCACCATGCACACCGTGGCTTGCAGTGTGTTTACACAAAAGGAATTTTTTAATTAAGAATGGGGAGAAAATGACCCCAGTCCCCTCCTCATCTATGTCCTGGATCCACCTTGGATGAGGCTGAAGGGGCTCCTTGTTTTCTGTCATGTTATGCATTATATATTTACTATTTTTGTATAAGGAGGCAAGAAATAGAAAAGAAGCCACAATCTGGAAAAGTCAGGATTTGTATCCAAGTGCTGACTCGTGGTTCCAAGAGAGTTCTGGTTCCTGTTGTAGTAGATGCTGTTTGTAGCCATAGTGGAAATTAATCCAGTGAAAAAAACCGAGTATGGAAACATAAGAAGAGGGGAGGAACGTGGACACAGGAGGAAAACAAACATAAGCAAATAAAGGATTGCACGGCCTAATAGGATTAGGGCCATATATCCTGGAGATCTGGCTCAGCACTGCTGTCCTTAGAGACTCAAATGTGGAGAAACACCTCCATTTCATTAGCAGTGGGAACTGCTTTTGGTGTTGAGCGTGTTTGAGGTGTATTGGTGACTAAAATTTGCTCTTTCCGATAAAGCAGCAGAAACGGAGGGAGCACGTTGAGGGTGTGTCCCTCGGGCTGGGCTCAGCACACAGAGCTGGTTAATGACCCAGGAGCTCATTACCCTCGTGGGGTTTTTTTTCTTAATTAGGATAGGAAATGTGCACCCCTTATCACCCCATCAGGGCGTTATAAACGTTACACTGATGGGGCAGTGGGGAGCTCTCTGCAGCCCGAAACACAAGAAATTCTTGAAAATGAAAAATATTGAAGGCAGTGCTTTGTGCCACTCTTGTCTTTAATTGCCAATCCCTGGCCTTAATCATCAGCTTGGAGCAGCTGTGGGAGCACATCCTCGTGCCAGAGATTTGCAGGGCTTTATCTGACAAGCCTGCTGGAGCACTTGCCTTTCCTTGGAGCAGCCGGGAAATAGCTGAGGTTTTTCACGGTTTTAACTGCAGGGATGAGGTTTCAGCAGTAAATGAGGCCCTGAGCACATGGCAACGACCCCAAGGCTGGGAACATGGGACAAAATGGGAACATGGGACACAATGGGAACATGGGACACTGGCTGCTGGCTCTGCCCAGGCCAGGGTTTGGAGGATTGGATTTGCCCGGGTTTCTGGGTTTAGGCGCTGATTTAGGCTGTGAGTTGAAGCAAACCCTTTACTGGAAGTTGAAGTCAGCCTTTTCCTAAGGTCTAAATGCCATGATATAGAGATTATAAGGAGACTGGAGAGAGCATCTGCCTTGTCTTCCCTGTGCTGGAGCACTCACTGCTTTATTGATGTGCTGGCAGTTCCCCTGCCAGGGATGCTCCCGATCTCGTGTGTAAGTGGATTCCTTGCACAGCAGGTGTTTCCCCAGAGCCCCCACTCTGGTTGGGGTTTGCCAGGGCCCTGAGATGCTTCCAAGGGAGTAATGGGGTCCTATTCCCAGGTGTTGGTGTTGCCTTGACTCAGCCCTGCTGTCAAACGTTCCAGGAACTTTCAAATATTAAGTTTCCACACTTTTTTGTGTGTCTGTTGGCCATCCACACCCCACCAGTGCTCTGCCCTGAGGCTGCTCCTCCTGCCACTCCCAGCTCCAGCCGGGGAAAACAGGACAGGGGCTGCTGCAGAAGAGATGATGGTTTTTCCTTTCCCTCCCCTCCTTCTCCCTGCAGTACCGACCTTGTAACACCCATGGGCTGCACGAGTGAATGACGCTTTCTTCAGCCATTTCTACTTTTTCTTTGCTCTTTCTTAGTTCCTTCTTTTAATTTTCTCTTTCTCTTGTTGGAGAGGAGCTTCTGACAATATTGGAGTTAGAAAGGGACAATTTAGAGTCATCATTTCTCCGAGCTTACGGCTGTGCTCCACAATCCCCTGTTCCCTGCAGCTGGGCTGGAAGCGCTGGAAGGGTTTGGGAAAGAACTGGAGTTTAATTGTTATTAATTATTAATTACAATCGGGAATGGTGGGAGTGTGTTTGTGGGAGATGGATGCATTAGTGCAGTGCTGATCCCTCTCTTTGGTCCAAAGTTGTGGGATCAAGGGGGTCTCAGACACAGCGGGATGTTGAAGGGGCGGTGGCTTCTGGATATCACTGTATTGCCACCTCCTTGGATGCACCGAGCCAAATTTTTAGTGGGATAGCATTCCTTCCTCACTGAGTGCCTGTTGGCATTTGCACTGGGCGGTGGGGGACATAGCCAGCAGCAGAGGGGTGGATCAGTCCCTCCTGGACCAGCTCCTGGGACCCTCTGGTACCTTTGCCGAGGTCTCACCGGCGCGGTGAGTGAGAGCCCTGCACAGCTCAACTGAGTGCTGAGCAAAGCCAAATAGCTGTAATTAATGTCACCAGAAATATGGCAAAATAATTACGAGGGAAAATTGCTTTTCTTTATTCCACAACTGCCGTATCCATTACAGGTGATAATCGGAAGCAGAGCAGCCGGAGGAGGAGGATGGGGACAGATGACAGGGGGGACTGGAGCTGATTTTGCAGTCAGTAGTGCTGTGGTCAGGCTGCCTGCAGTGTAGGCAGAGGGGGAGGCTCGTGCTTCCCAGTTCCATCTCATCCCAGGCATCACGTCCAGCCTGTATGTGCACAGACAGAGCTAAATGGAGGGAGACACTCTCAGCCTTGGCTGCCCCGCTCTGCTGTGTTGCCTGGCACCAGAGCACCCAAACCTGTGCCAAATGACCTTATTTTTTTTTTTTTTTTGCGTATTATAAATCTGTCTGGCTCTCCCTTGCTGTCTCCGTGCCTCCCTCTGGATTGCATGCATTAAACATCCAGGATGAGAGGACAGCCAATAGCAGGAGGATGAAGCCAGCCTGCAAAAGTAATTTGTACATCCCTGGCTCTGCCTCGGGCCACGATTGCAGTCCAGTGTTTAACTAGCAAGTGTTGAATGGGGTCCTGGAATCTCCCTGCTCCTCCTGCTGCCAAGCACTCGCTTCAGCATCACAAAAGCCAAACTGGGAATCAAAGTCCCACGTGCCCCTAATTGCTTTGGAGCACAGGCTGGATGCTCTGCGGGGAGGGGAGAGGTGTTTCCCTGGGGCTTTGCCGTGTCTTTCCTGTCCTTTTGGGATATCCCATCACCGGTGTTGCAGCTGTGTCCAGGAGCGATAGCAACGAGCCAGGGATGCAGCAGGGAGGATGGAGCAGTGGTGCCTTCCCCACTGGGCTGAGCAGTGAGCACCAGCGGAAGGAATATTGGTAATTCATATCATAACTCCAAATCTAGCCCCGTTTTGCATCAGGTAAAACCTTTTTCCCCACACAGTTCCTGTTGATGCCACTGGAGCACGAAGCATGGAAGAATTTAGGGTGAAGCAGCTCAGTTTGAGCACTCTTATTAAATCTGGACCTAAATTTGTGGATTTTCTAACTCTGTTGTTGCTCTGCAATAAGCAGAGAAACCCCTCAAAAGAAGCCTGAGCCTCGTACAGGCATGTCCACACCAGGGTGAGCCAACATGGTGCTTTCTTCACTTTCTAAACCCATTTTATGTTTCAGAGCTCCCAGCACTTGCTCATGCAAATCCCCCAGCGCTGGGACATGTGAAGAGCCAGGATCTAATTTTTTTCTCACTTCACATGGATTTTGCAGGTGGCTTTACTTAGCTCCAGCCAACTCTCTTCTCTTGCTGCTTGTCCTTTCTGCTGATGGCAGGGCCAGCCTGGGGTCCTCCTTTACACTTGGGAGTCAGCCTGAACTCCCCTGGGCTCTCTGAGGTGAGATAGTTAGAAATCACCTTGAAAACACCTGGCTAAAAGTGCAAACAAATAGTCTGGGACACCTTTTGGAAATCAGGAGGCTCCGTAAGGCTGTGGCAGATTTTAACCCCTAATTACCTGTGAGTTGAATGTTCTCCATTGCACTTGGCATCCAGGGACAGAGACCTGTTAGAGAAGGGTGTTTTGATTTAGTGATGAACTTGTGGAGGCTGAGCAGCCTTATTTTCCTGTTGGGAATGATCTTCTAACATCCCACTCCTAATTTCATCAGGGGCACAAAACATTTCTGTCCTGGAGGAATGCTGGGTGCTGGTTTTTTCATACTTGCTTGCAGTGCCTGCTTGAATTCCTTTATAAGGCCAAAAAAAAAAAAAAAAAAGGGGGAGTTTTCATGGTGGGGAGAAGACCTTTTGAAAACAGAATGTTTGTGGATGGAAATCCTCCCCTGCTGCCGGCAGCTCGTGGGCGAGCGATGGGAGAAGTTGTAGCTCCTGCAACAAACGGTCCCTTCAGAGCATCCGACACAAAATCCGCTGTCAGTGGGAGGAGGCTGGAGCAGGAATTGTGCAGTGTGTCCCCTTCATTAGAATCCCTCTGTGTGTCTGTGTGTGCACAGCAGTCAGTGCTGCAGGAGAGCAGAGGATTTGTGATGCGGAGCCTTCGGGACGTGTGTGGGCGATCCCTTCTCTCTGTGTCCATGGGATGTTGTTGTGGTCTGTGTCACGTGACTGTCCCACAGAGCAGAGGGGAGAGAACAGCAAAGTGCTTTACAGGACAAGGAGAAAATGCCACAAACCCCAGAATGAATTATTGGCTGGGCCTGTGATTTCAAGGGGTGTTGTAAATCACTCCACCTTTTGCAGTGGAAAACAGGCAATTCCCAAACATTTCCAGCATGGCCTGAGGCTTTGTGCGTGTGTTTGGCATGGAGAAAAGCAAAGTTCTGATTCTTTTAGTGGTTCTTTGGGCTGCCTGGGGTTGGGAACAGAGGCCTCATGAGTGAGATGCTGGGCCCTGGCTGACAGGTGGGTCCTGCATCCCACAGGAGGAGGTGGGTGAGGGACAGAGGTGCTCCTGGCCATGGTGAATCTTCTGACCTTTACTGGGTCATATCACAGCAACCAAGGTCTGCAGCCTCGTGGTCACTGAGTCCATGAATCCCTGTGCTGCCATCCTCCTCAGGAGCTAAATACCTGCTTTGGTGGCTGTGATTTGGTGATGGTTCAAAAAGATGGATCCACCCCCAGGGCGGGACAGGCTGTGGCTGCCAGTGTTTGTCCTTGTCCTTGCCCAGGCCTTTTGTCACCAAGCTCCAGCCACCTGTGGCTGTGACACAGAGCTTGGGTTGTGTCTGACATGATGATTGCAGTGAGGATGCAGGAGGGAAGCAATGCCTTCCCAGAGTGGGCTCTAAATACCAACTGCTGCCTGCCTGTGCCTGGAGATTGTTATTAAGAGCTGTGCTGGGCTGAAGCAGAGCCTCCCCCTCTGTGTGCCCTGCAGCATAGAAACATTGTGGTTATTCACTATGTTATTACTGTTAATTGCCCTGAGAGCACACGAGAAGCCACCTCCAAGCACGACCTACCCTACTCTTGTGGTTGAGGGTTGGAAATTAGAATTTGTTCTCGGTGTATTCTTGTGGCTCAGCACTCAAATCCCAGCCTGGTCGAGGCAGACCAGGTTTTCCTCTGGAAATATTGAATGGCCACTAGAAGTGTCTAGCAAGGTGTCTGATGTCTGGTTGTCCCCTGTCACCAGGCTGCTCGTTGGCAGGCTTGTTGGAGGGAGTCCCAGGGCAGCAGGTCCTGCAGAGCCACTTGATGCAGAGGGGTTTCCCTGCCTGAGCAGGGCTAAGTGGGAATGGGGAGGGTTAACCACGGGCACTGAGTAATCCTCCACTAACAGATGATGACTTAATGTGATGGGAAGACCTGGAATGACCCAGAAGTCAGAAGGGAGCTAAGATTTTGGGAGAGAGAGAGGGGAAAGCAAGGGGAGGATGAGCAAGACAAAAGAAACCTCCCCCTTGGCTGCTGTCAGAGATGTTCTGAGTGATTTTGCAGCTTGAGGCCGTGTCCTGTCTGCCCCAGCATGGCTGTGGCCAGTAGTGCCACTGGCATCAACCGGCTCATGGTGCATCCTGCCTGTCTCGTGTTTGCTTGGCCTCTTCTGAGGCATCAAACTCAGACTTATAAAGCACTTTGTTCAGCCTTATCAATGAATTATTAATGCCAGCAATGGCAGGGTGAGGTGTGGTGTTCCCTCTGTATCAGGTGTTGCTTGGCCCCCATGGAGCAAATCCCTTTGGTTTGCTCTGGTTCACGCTGAGCCAGCTTGCATAAACCTGGAATATTTTCTCTCCTTTGGCAGAAATGTTTGGAAACTTGCAGTCCTGAGGAGCAGGAGGGGCCGCTTCCAGCAGCGCTGTGGGATCCGGCTCTTTGCCCAGCAAGCGAGCAGGTTTGCAGGGGTTCAAGGCACACACCATGGCCAAACAACAGGGAAAAAAAGAAACCTTTGGAGGCACCAACAAAGAGTTGGGAGAAATATTTGGATGTGAATAATTCTGCAGTTCATATCCCAGGAGTGCACTTTTCATCACCTCTGTCCTTCCCACCTCAGTCTCCTCCATGGCCATGGGGCATTTCCTACATCTGCTAGTCTGGGACTCTTTGGACTTTTTATAGTTACTCAAGATGTGACTTTCTGTTTCTTTTATAGCTGGGATTGGAACAACCATGATTTGACCTGTCAGTTGTTCAGTTCTCAGTGCTCCTCTGCCTGATGCTGCTTCTGGGCTCCTGCCTCTTGAATTTATTCCCTTTGGCACATGCATGGCTGGGAGCACAGTGCCTTCTGTAGTTTTGCTCTCTGATGGACTGTGTGACTTCAACACTGCCTGGTCAGGGGTTCCTTTGTTTGTGGCAAGTCCATTTTCCAAGAGAGCTGAACTGGAGCAACCTTTTGGGGCTGGGCCTTCGCACGCACCCAAGTACCTGGCCAGGTTTTTTTGCTCCGTGCTGGCACCCCAACAGAAGGGTTTGAATGAGTGTGGTGGGGAGGTTAAGCCTGGGGTTAAAGATGCCTAAATTGCTTCACAAAAATGAGGGACATGCTGGTGAGCTGCTGTGTCCTGGCCCTGCGTGGTGCTGGGCAGCTGCTCCATCCACACCGGCTCCAGCCTGGCTGTTGGAGCCAGTTTATCCCTGGGGAATCCCAACCCTTCGAAGCTGCCCTGCCAAGATGCAGCTCTCTGCAGCCAGGCAGGCATCACAGCACTCACTTCTCCTTGCTGTGTAGAAAATCTGGTGAATCTCTTTTCAAGAAATGTTGCTTAACGTGATAACCTCCCGTCCGGCGTGTCCGGCGTTTTGCGACCGCGCAGAAACGTTTTGTCCTCGTGGGAACGGTGTGTGACGTTGGAGGAGAGAGGATGATCAGGCCAGCAATCATCCACCACAGGTCAACAGCACAGGCTAAGCCACGTGGGAGGGAGGGAAGGATTTCATCCATTTGGAGGTGGATGTCTGTCTCCTGATGAGACAGGAATTAAAAAAAAAAAGCTATGTCATTTTCAAGTCAATAATGTACAACACTAAGAGGCTTTTGCATTAAATAATGCTCTTTTAAGGCTAGTGGGGTATAAATAGCAGGGTGCCAGGTTGTCCCTGGTGTGCACTTTATCCCTGAATCAGTGTGTGTGCGTCAGACAGGGCGGGATGGACCTGACGGTGCAGGGAGGATGCCCTGAGCTGCTCCTGGCCTTGTCCAGCTGGGCAGCCCGAGTGTGCCATTGTCACAGAAAAGCTTCAGCATCAGCAGCATCAGCTCTCCTTGCTGAATGATACTGAAGGGCCCAAAAGCACAGAGAATTCAGGACATCAAACATTAAACATGAGTTCAGACTCAAGAAGGCTCCAAACACGGGAAGCTCGGAGGGTTTGTCGGGGAGGAATAATTGAGTAAAGCTCCAGATCCTTTACCCAAATATTAACAAACATCCAGGCATTGATTGACATCCAGGCACAGGACCTGGACATGGCAGCCCTTGCTGTGGCCGAGGATGGTTATTCCTTTGCATTGATGTTTATCACTATCCCAGCAATAGTGCAGTGAGGAGGTGAGATTTTTTCAGAGTCTGCAGTGTCCTGCCATTCCCTAAGAATTCCAGAGGCTCCCTCCAGCCTGTAATTCACTTAATGTATCCTGCACTTCTGCCTTGAGTTTTCTGCCCACTTCTGACTCTGTCAGGGTGACCTATCTCTGCTTGCTCGAGTGCTTTGGGGAGGCCTGAGCAGTTAAAGGGCATCCTCAGAGAAAATCTGTACTGAGACTGACCTGAGACAGGATCCAGCCTTGGAGAAAAAGCCATTTAGATGATTTGCAGAGGGGAAAAGTGCTCTGGTGCTGATGGAGCCAGGGGTGTCCCCTGCCAGGGTCCCTTGACATGTCAACACACATCAATCTGCCCTGGCTGGCAGGGTGGCCTGTCTTTCCCAAGAGGCTTGGAAGGAAATGCAATGTTTCTTGTTGTCAGAGACACTGGAATGACCTTTGGTGCCATGAAAATGGGACTAAACAGCGAACAAATAAAGTGCCTGTTGTGGGGGGAAAGGTGAAATGCTGCAAATCTAGGGGAGCAAATATTTGTGAGGCCTGTGGCTAAGAAATAATCATAGAACCATTAAGGTTGGAAAAGCCTCCTGAGACTGAGTCCAACCATCAGTGTAACTGCCAGGTCCAGCACTAAACCATGTCCCCAAGGGCCACACCTACATGTCCTTTCAATGCTTCCAGGGATATCTTCAAATAACTCCAGGGAGTTTGCTTATTGCTGATATTCAGGGGAAATTTGATTTCCTCTGCTCCTGTCGGAGCGGGAGCTGTGGGAGCTGCTCCGCTGTTTCCTGGGAAGCCTGGGCACTTTGCACACCCCAGAGCACACCAAGCAGAGAGGGTAAGCAGGTGGTGAAATCCACTCATTTTGTTGTTCATTGCCACTGAGAGTCATTTGGCCACGAGGTTGGCAAGTTTGGGATGGAAATGAGGTTATTTCTGCTGAATATTGCAGCAGCAGCATCTGGAAGGTGGGACTGTTGGCTGGGCAGGATCACTCCTTTGTGCAGCTGAAGGGGAATTGCTGGTGAGCTGGGATGGATGGGATCACACAGCTGAGTTTTGGTGGGGGAGAGGTTATCCCTGACAGCTCCCTGATCCTGGAGAGGCTGCAGCTCCTTCCCATGTGCCAGCCCAGCCCCATCACACCTTGCTCAGTCAGGAGTTGGCGTTAGCAAAGACCTACTTTTTAAGCTGCTGGAGCTAAACTGTAAATAATGCATGGATTTTGAAATGCCACCCGGGTAGGTGCTACAGGGCAAGCTGTCACCTTGGAAGAGGCTTAAGGTTTTCCACTGACTCTCTCTGTAAAATGAGCCCTTTCCCTGCTCGTTGCCCTCCACAAGTTGTCTGCGTTGCTCCAGAATTTAAAGCAATTAACCCAAACTGTGCAGCACCGTTTCTCCCTCCACAGTGATGAATATCCACTCTGACAAATGCTTGAATTGCCTTCGCTGTTCCCTTGTTGAGCAAATGAAATGACAGCCAGAAGTACTAGAAAATAATTTAAAGTAGAAAAATCCTGAGGCTGGGATGAGATGATTTACAGCAGCAGGACACCCCTTCCCACTGACTCGCTTTTCTGAGCTTGCTCACATTCTTGCTGCAGCCTTAAAAGCTTCAGGTGATCACAGGCACTACCAGTGATTTAAAACCTCGATTTCAAGCCACCTTCCTCTCCCCTCTTGCAACTGAACTAAGGAATAACCTGGTAGTTTTCCTCCCCTGGGAGGGAACATCCATCCTGCTGGCATCGCTCCCCTCCCACCTCCTTGCACTAAGGTGCTTGTGCTCCCTTAATATGTTTTTAAGTCCTGTGCCTGATTAGAAAAGACTGTGAAAAGTGTGAGGGTTGTAATTTTTTTTTTTTTTTTAATAATTACTCCTCTGCTTCTGGGCAGAGTGGAAATTAGATTTTCTATTGACACATGGCAGGGATTATTTAAACCAATCCTCACAACTTGGGCTGCAGAGCGGGGAATCAAGTCGTAGAAATTGTTATTAAACGAGGGAATCAGCTGGTGGAATAATTAATCTCCGCACACGCTTCTTCCCTGCACTGGAAGTCCTCCAAACACGTCGTGATTATTTGTCTTGTCTAAACAGGAGGCTGCCTGGCTCCTTTTTTAGGTGGTGAGGAGCAGTTTGGTCCCTTGCCTGGAGCCTGGATGCTGCTCCTGCCACGGTGGAGGAAAGGCATCGCCCCCCCCAGCAGTGGTGCCCATCTAATTACCAGCCAGCCCAGCGTGCCTGTCACCCCTGGCTATATTTCCCAATTAAGAGAATCAACCTTTATGATGAAGCTTTGATAGAAGCTCTTTACATTTTTTCCCCCCGAGCCCTTTCACAGGGTGCGTCGTTAGCGGTGGTGAATGAAGGTGTTTAGTGAGCTCATCCATCACTTTGACTCAGGGCTCCAACTCGCTGTCGGGGTGAGTTTCCACCTCCCACGCCTGGTGCTGCTCTCTCTGAGTGAAAGTAATGCTGTAAAATAACTTTGCAAATGGGAATGGTGAAAGGAACACTGGAGGCACTGCTGCTCCTTGTGCCCCGGGCAGGAGAAGGGCTGGACTGAGGTTTTCAGCCAGCACAGATGGAGCTTTCCTAGCATGGGCTCCTGCCTGTCCAGCCCAGCCCTGATTGCTCACATCCAGGCATTTCTATCTGTCCCCTGAGAGCCAGGCCCTGAGGTCCCCCCTCACCCCATGGGTGGCCCAGACACAGACTTGACTCATCCCCTTCCAGTCTGACCCTTCAGCATTAGATGTGGGGTCATCCCTTGGCTCGTGGGTGATGTGGTGGAGAAAAAACACCCCTTTGGCCACTGGCCCAGCATCCCACCAGCACTCAGGGAAGCACAGAAGGATCTTTTGCATCTCAAAAGGGGCTGGTTGGCACCTCCAAGAACAAAAAAAGACACCAAACCCGCAGAGTGCAGGCCCTGCCCATGTTCAGTTCCCAGCTTTGGCTGTCACACGTCCTGCCAACACATGGCAGCCCGTGCTTTGACACATCCCAGTCCCTGAGAAACGGGGCATTCAGCCCCAAGGCTGATTTCTTTGGTCTAGCACTGTGGAGCCCAGGCTGGCAATATGCTCTTCCAGGTGTTTCACTCTCTCCCTGTCCAGGGTTAGCTGGGGAGCTGGGCAGGGGTTTTTTTGTGGGGAGAAGAAGCCACCCTTGTGTGCTGCTCTCCCTGTGTGCTCAGTCTCTTGTGAAGGTCACTTCCCACCGTGCTGTTGGGGATGAGGATTATTCCTCAGCAGCATCTTGGCTGGGAGAAATGCCCATCTGGAGTTGAGTCCTCTCCTGCATTCCCTGGTTTAATCAGCTGCTGGGTCATGCTGGTCACTGAGTGCTCAGTTGGGGCTCATTATTCCAAAGATGATGAGTTGGAGACTTGGGGAAAGGAGGGGGGAGAATGTACATGTGTTTACAGAATATGGATAAATTACTTACCTTGGGAAGATTTGTTGTTGGGCTGATCTTTCCAGCATCATTCCCCTTGAACAGCCAGCTTGGAGCACAGTGACCTGAGGAAACCTCAGCACTGACAGGTACAGAAAACAGAGAAAAGGGCAAAATGTTTGCATTTGGAAAGCTGAGGGAGAGAGGTGGTTGGGCTGTAGTCTGATACAGCTGATAGCAGGGCCTGTGTTGTAGCAGAAAAGCTAAACAGCCAGTCAGGGAACACTCAGGGAAGGGTTTTGTGGTTTTCCTGCTTGTCCGGCGGAATTTGCCGTGCCGTGGGGACGGGGGGAGCCCCATGGGCAGTGCTGCTGTTTCGCTGCAAAGAGCAGCGTATCACATTCCTTCTCTGCTCTGCCCACTGAAAAGGCGTCTTGGCAGCCAGTTCCACCTTCTTAGCTCTGTTTTCATCTTCAGGGGGGAGCTGAACGCTGAAATCTCCAACATCAGCGAGGAAATAACCTGCCAAAAGCAATGAAGTGCTGGGGGAAGAGGAGGTTTTCTTTGGGCAGTTAAAGCTGTTCTCTGTTGCCTGTTTTCCTTTGTTTGGCTTTGCAGCCCCAGAAATGGCCACGGCTCCTTTCTGCTGATCCTGCACTCAGGGAAGGGGCTGCTAAAATGAAATAACTTTGGGAGGGGGAGCAAAACTGCACAAGGAACTGTGCCCAGCAGGAATAGGAACCCATGGGATGCCAATAAGTCAGGTTCAACCCCCTGCTCCAGTGAGCAACTTTTTACTGCAGTTACAGAAGAGGAGTGCTATTAAATCTTCTCATTGGGACAGAATATGAAAAACCTTCCAAAAAAAAAATCCCTTTTTTCTTTTGAAGACACGAGCAGGGAACTAGCAGTGGGTCAGGTTGTGTCCTGTTATTCCTCATTGGATGAAAGCTGAGGTTACAATGATCGCTCTGTTCTGCTGGGGTGAGTGGGACCCATTATTTGCTGTGCACATTAATGTAAAGCAGATGCATCCCTGGTGCAGGGAGGGCTCCAGGAAGGAGCCACACACTGGTCAGGTCTCGTTAGCTTAACCCAGGGATCTCATCCCTCTGTGAATATCCTGTGCCCCTGAGGGGAAGCAGGATGGCAACAGGATTGGGGGTTTCTTGGCCAGTGTAGCATCTGTTCATTGAAAATCATGTAAAACAGGCCTTTTTTGGCTCGATAGATGTGCAAATTGTGATCAAAACTGATAGCAAGGCCAAACAGCAGATGGAAGGCTCTTGGCTGCCTCAGTTTGCCGGTCTCCTCTCGGTTTGGCAACTGGTTACTCCTGCAAGTGAGACCTTCTCGACATGTACCTCCTCCAGCACAAGTTCCTGGGTGTCCTGAGCTCTGTCAGTGAGAGCTGGGGGGGATTCCTGACCCCCCAGATATGGTTGGAGGACACCAACCCCATAGCTAAGGACAACTGCAGGTCTGTCCATCCTCCACCCTGGATGGGGAAGTGATAGTTGTGCCCCCAAAAACCATCTGTCTGAAATGTGTCCAGGGTCAGGCTGGAGCAGGAGGTGGTGGCTTCCCTTTGATCCACCTCTGTGTGTGTGTGTGTGTCAGGACCCATGTTGAGCTTCAAACCCTCACTCTGGACACCAGAGGTGTTGGGATGGGCAGTGGGAAGGGCAGGGGTTTGGTGTGGAAGGAAGATAAGCCAAGGATCAGGAGGGGAAAGGGAAGAACAGGGGGTGACACCAGCCCCTGGCTCTGGAGAAAATCTCTTGCCAAGCAGTGTGAGGGACAAACAGGGACCCTGCAAGCCGGGCTGGCAGCTGCCTCTCGTGCTCTGGCTCTCATCAGAGCAGCACAGGCAATGGGGGACCTCAGCCTGCCTAAACTCTTCCAAATGTGATCTGTGTTCCAATAAAATAAACAGTTTAGGGAAAGCGAAGCCCCAGGCACACACTTTGGCAGCTGATCACTCCCTAATTGCAGGAAGAGAGTTGGGAGAGGGTTTTTGGTTGGGGTTTTTTTTTATTTCTTTGGGCTGGTTTCTGATGAGAAAACTGGGCTGGAGGATCAGAGTTGAAGCTTCTCTCCCCTCATCCCCCACCCCCAAAAAAATCCTGTTTTATTCCCCTTTCTATTAATGGAATTCAACTTAAGGAACAGGAAATACAAACAGCCCCTACAAAGTGGGAACCTCAAACCTTCAGCAAGAGCCTGTTCAGTTGGGTACACGGAGTTCTCTGCAGACTCTTCCTGGGCTTTTTTGTTGTTGTTTGATGGTACCAGGGGCAGATTTGAGGGCTGGGAGAGGACTTTGGTGGGCAGAAGTAAACTGGAGCCCAACTGTGTGTGTTTCCCCCACCCTAAAACTCCCAGGGCTCCAGAAAGGGATGGAGATAATTAACAACAGCCCCTTTCATCTGTAAATAGGCTCAATGTGTCAAAACTCATTTTTCTCTAAAATTAGTGGTGAGGGGGACAGAGCAGCAGCAGCCACATGCCCCAGCCCCACACTGGGGTCACATCCAGCCTGTTTCAGGGTCATTCCTTGCAAAAATAGGACAAAGCAGTAAAAAAAAAACAAGAGAGAAGTGAAATTAAGGATTTCAGGGAACCATCCATCCTGCTTTTGCAGAAGGGACTGGAGCCCCAGCCAGCACTGCCTTGTCATTCTCCATCCATCCCTGGGGATCTCCCCTCCCTCACCATCTCAGCCCCTTCCTCTTTGCCCCCTCCCACCCTTTTCTTTTCCCTCCTCTTCCTTTCAGCTCACTGGTTGTTTTAAACGTACTGGCAGCAAATTGTAATGTTTTTAGGAGCAATTTACTGGTGATTTCTCTTCCTGTGGCCTCTTTCCTTTGGGCACTGAGGATTGCAACTGGATCCAAAGGTCCTTTTCCCAAGCAACCCCGAGCACATCAGCTTCCTATCTCCCTAGTGGGGAGCTGCTCACGTAAATCCACAGTGACTTGGGTATTTTTGTATCTACTCAACTGTAAAAGTCCCTTTCCAAGAGTCTTTTCAGCTTTTTTTTTCATTATTTTCTCCTGTGTTAGAATTTAAACAAAATGCTGTTTGTTTTATTGCAAACCATCATTTCTTATAATGCAAACTTGAACAAATTCTTATTTTGGGCCAATTCTCTTCCAGGGGGTCATTTACAGAAGCAACAATCCCAACATGTTTTTTTCCTTTGAATTCTTGATTGTTTTTCTGTTGGCACTTGTGCAAATTGCCTTTTCTGCAAATGCAGGTTATTAATGGGGCGTCAGCTGCAGTTTCTTATTACACTGGAGTAGAATTTGTTGGAAATACTCCAGCACAGTTTCTCTGTAGGGAAACACAGGCTTAAGAGCAAAATTTATCATACAAAGGATGATACAGATGCATTTTATTTTGAGGAGGCTGAGGATAGAAAAATGGAGTACTCCAGCAGCAGTATATTTACATTTCTTTTCTGCAATAAGTTAAATGGAGTTATAATTATAGCAAAGCACTTTGATGGATCCCAAGTGCTTATTTTTAGAATTTTGTTTAGCAGGAAATTAAAAACAAGTTGGGGGGGGGAGAAAAAAAAATCCCCATTCTTGTACCACAGAAATGGTGGTTCTCAAACAGAGCAGGAGACTCTCACTCCATTCCATGTCTGAATCCAGGCTCCTCTGGACCATGACAAGGAGCTGGATGTGCCTCATGCAAATGAGAGCAGTTCTGCTGCTTAATTATCCCTGCTGGAGATATTTATCAACTTGCTTCTCCTGATAGCAGTGCTTCGTTTTCCAAGAAGCTTGTTGCTTTTAAAGGTTTAATTAGGTCCTTTGACTAAATACCCCAGAGATTGTGATGCAGCAGCTGAGGCGGGTGGGAGCTGCAGGGGAGAGGGGGCTGATGGTGGGGCTTGGCATGGGGGGCATTTCCAAGGAATCATCGAATCATGGAGGTTGGAAAAGACCTCTAAGATCAGGGAATCCAACCCAGCACTGCCAAGCCCACCCCTAAAACACTGCTCTGTGGGGTGACACTCCTCTCTCGGGTGACACTGCTCTCTTGGGTGCCACTGTTGGGTGCCACTGCTTCATGAGGTGCCACTGCTTCATGGGGTGCCACTGCTTCATGGGGTGCCACTGCTTCATGGGGTGACACTGCTCTCTGGTGGTTGGCTCTTCATTGGACGGGTCGAGGTGAAGGAGTTGAGGCTGGTGGGAAAGGTCAACACTCATTCAGGGATGAAAATCACTTCCTGATATTTGTATCACGAGCTTTTAGAATTTTATGTGGAGGCATCACCCCATGAAGTAGTGGGGGTTGGAACAAAGTGATCTTTAAGCTCCTTTCCAGGCCAAACCATTTGGTGATTCTATGAATTTAGTGAAGGAGTATAAATCACAGCTGCTAGACTTTGATCATTATGATGGGAAGGATTTATTGATCAAGATCTTTCTGATACCATCAATCCTTCCCATGGCCGAAGCCACAAGACCCGTGTCAGTTCTCCTGGTGCACAGGATGCTCTTGGATGCACAGAATTTACCCTTCCCATCAGATACCCTGTGCACTTATTGAGCTTTAGGCCTGGACTAGAGGTGGAACAGGCCTTGGTGTGGAGCCAAAGAAAATGCAGTGGGGTTTGGAAGCCATGTAAACACAGAGTTATTCCTGGAGCAGCCCGTGCGCTGGGACACGCAGAGCAGGTCACTGGGAGCGTCATTCCCAGCGTGCCACACTGGGGATCCTGCTGCAAGAGGAAAATTCAGGGGAAATTTTAACATTCCCTCCAGATTTGCTCTTCAGCTGCTTAAAAAAAAAAAAAAACTGTGCTGGGTTGTCCAAGAAACAGCCCCAGTGTTTGGTTTCTCCGTGGCAATGGAAGATCCTGTTCAGGGATGTGGTTCCCACAGAGCATTTCCCAGTAGGCACAATTATTTTGTAAATGGCCATAATAAAGTTAATTTTCACGTCACGCATCAGGGACAAAATGAGGAAGAAACAACAGCCCTCCAAGATGAGCTCCAGGCTGAGCAATCTGCCCTTCCTGCCCCCCAAATCCGATGGCACTCACTGGAGAATTGGGCTGGGATTTTGGGAGTGGGGGAAGGACGTTAACAAAGGGGGTGTCCAGACTTTATGACATGAAAACTGCCAACGTTAGCAAAACTGGGAAGGCTCTTGGAACAAGAAGAGACCAAAATAACTAATCCCCACCGGTACTTTCCCTCTTAACAGCAAAGACTTAGGAATTTTGAATGTATTTGCTGGTAAGCTCTAAAGGGGCTTTTAAAGTTACATATTTTTATATTTATATATTTAAAAAATCCTCTTCACCCTGAATCTCTCTGAGGAGAGGAGTGGAATCTTTCCAAGCTGTTAATTTCTAAAGGCACTGAGGAACAGGGACTTTAAACTGTGCTCTTAATAAACCTCTAAACCTTTCTGTGGTGGTAAACAAGGAGCTGAACCAGCTACTGAGGAGTCACAGCACACACAGACAGTGGAGTGTGTGTAAAACTGAAGCAGGGAAGTCAAAGCCAAGGATGAGCTGTGGTGGGGCCAATGTAGGAATCTCCTGTCTCTGAATTTTGGAGAATTTGGCAGCTCCAGTTCTGATCTGGGCTCTGTCTGCTTTATTTTGGGATCTGTCCCATCGTGTTTTGATGACTGTTGGGTTTTTGTAAAACAAAAGAAAGGAAGAAGAAAGGAAATGATTCAACCAGGCAGCATCACAAACCTGCTAAAGGAGTGTTTTTAACTAAACTGGGGAAACACAGCCCTGGCCTTGCTGCTGGCATAAGTTGAAGCATTTTTGCTCTGGGTCTGTTGTGCCTCTCCATAGTTTAAATAAGGACCAGCTACAAAAGACACACCCAGACACATATAGGTGTATTTTCATGTGTCCCCAGATCCTGACACAGCCTTCCAAGCCCCCATGGGTGTTGCTGTCCAGCCACAGGCTGCTCACACAGCCAAGCAGAATTCCTCCAATTACTCCCCAGAACACAGATCCAGCTAATGTTGTATTTTAATTTTTTAAAATCTTAACGTGACTTTTGATGTTCTCAGCCACGACAGCTCCCTGTCTGCTTCAGCCCTCCCACAAAGCCCCTGATCCCAGTGATATCCCAGTGGCTGGAGGGGTGAGGTAAATTTGAGCTCTGGGTACTCACTCCTTCCCTTTTATCCACTGGGAGTTTAGTCTTTCAGCAGCAGTGGGTGTCTCCAGGTCCTGCATTAAGAGAGATGAAAAAAGAGCAGTTCATTCTCATCTTCTCTGTTTTAGTCATCCTTATTATTATATAAATATGATTTTTCTATTATAGAATATAGGATATTCAACATGCAGTCCATTATTATATACACCTTAGACAGATTCCTCCTTTAAGCTAAATAATTATGTTTTCTTATCTCTATTACTCCTCTGAGACTGGGGGGAGCTCAGCCATTTAGTGAACATTATTTACGAACAGAGGACCTGCATTTGAAGCATTTATTTGTGTCCCTTCCCTCCATTTCCCAAATATCTATTCCAGTGTTTGCCATCATTTGGAGCAGGGACTTTGAAAAACCACCACTATTTCAGGACAAGTCTTTTATGTCAGTATTTTACCTTTTTTTTTTTATTATTTTTCTGGTGACTCATTATGTTCAATAATGTTTTGCTGGCATTTTCATAAATAGTTTTCTCACCAGGTATCATATGAATTTCTTACTGTAATTTTTCCTTCTATGAGGCTGCCTCTTCATTTTTCTTGAGCTGTTCCTTTGCCCTGCAAGGAAAAGGCTCAATAAGCCCAATTATCCTTCAGTACATGACACATTGGTGTCTCATGTCACCATTTGTGCAGTGCCTGAAAGAAATGTCATGAATTTTAAACCAAGGGGAAATCCCTTTCTTTCAATTCTGTTTGATCTAAACATCAATATTCCTGTTTATGGGATTTTTTTGTTGTTGTTTTCCTGATCTGATTCCATTCTGCATGTAAAATAGCTTTTAGTTCAGTGTGAGTGTGTATAAACCAGCATCCTGCCAGTGTGTTATCAGGAGCTTAGTGCAGGGCTTTATTCCCAATCCTGTCATTACACTGGTCAAAACCCCAGCTGGGGGGATGTGGAAATCAGTGTTTTTCCCTCTGGAATAGCCTCATAAAATGTCAGGATGAAACCAAGTGGGTGTAACTGATCCCCCACTACGGCTCGTAGGGATTTGTAAGATCTTCCTCCAGAGATTTGGGGCCGTTCTGTGGCCAACTTTTTGGCAGGGCTACAAGTTGTTACAGCTGTTTGTTAACATAATAATATCCCCCTCATTTCCATGGGATGGCTCAGAATATCCACAGAACTGTTTTTATTGAGTCGTGGTTGGGGTGGGTGGGTTGGTTGTTTGGCTTCCCAAGGGACAGAAGGATCGTGGGCTGATGCAGGAGAGAGCAAACCATTCTCCAGGACAAGCCCAGGGCTGCTCTGACCTGGGGGTTCAGGAAATTTCCTTTGATCCAGCAGCAGGGTGAAAAGGCAGTTTGTGCATGAGAATCAATCTGTTTCAGTAGGTACCAGCTAAGCCCCTCCCAGGGGGGAAAGGACAGAGCCTTAGTGAGAAATTCTCTTTTGCTGCCTGGCAGAAATCATACACATGCTCCAAGGGGGAAAAAAAAATGTGGAGCAGTATTGAAAGCAGCTCAAAACACACAAAAAAAGAACTGTCCTGAAATTATCCCCATTCTCTCTGTTATCTCCTTGGCTTTGGTAATTTAAAGCCACACCAGAAGTCCCACAAGATGTTGGCAGACAGGCAGCATCACTCCAAGCAGGGATATCCATGTTGGATAAAACAGGGATCAATGTCTGGTTTTTTAGCCACGCTGTTAAATGGTTATCAGTTACTCACAGAGGTACTTTATTCTTTATTTATATTTATATTTATTTATAATATTTATTTTTATTTATTTATACTGAGATCCCTCCATAAAGAGCTTTGGTGCTCAAAGACTGCAGGACAAGAGTAATCTGGGTTTTTTAGGTGGGAAGAGCTTGTTGCTGAGAGGCATCACCTTGGTTCCTGATGGGGCTGCTTCCAAAAAATGATATGGCTGTACATGTCACAGAGAAGTAGCTGCCAACACGTGAACACCAAATTATTCTCTTTATAATAATAAATATACTCTTTCATTGATTTCTTTCCCAGTGTTACCAAAAAATTGCCAGGAGAGAGAAGCACCTCACATTAACAGCTGTTTCCTGCCCACCTTCAGGTTAAAGGAGACCTTGTATAGATTTTGCTGAATGACTGTGGGGGTGTGTTTGAGGTTTCAGCCAAGCCAGCAAACCACAAACTGCCACTAACAGAAGTGCCACCACAGCAGAGAAACGTGTCCCCAAGGCACAGGAGAGTTTAGTGAGAGCCCAGATGTGTGGACATCATTGACCTGCCCACTGGAGCGTGGCACCAAATCACTTAATAACAGCTTCGCACTGTGTGATCTGTCTTACCATAAGAAAAAAAGAACCAAAATAACAACAAAAAAACCCCCACAAACTAAACAAAACAAACACCAAATCTCTTAAACAAGGAAAAATATAAAAACATCAGTTTTGTAACCTTTTCAAAAGTCTTCTCATTCTCCTACTATTGAGGACTGATCCCCCACCTAAGTTACTTCTAGCAGACCTTCAGGAGCTGTTTGCTTCGAGATGTTTTGCTTATTTAACATAACTAACACTGTTAAAGGGAGGGCCCAACTCTTTGGGTGAACAATGCTTACATTCAGCCTGTCAATTTTGATTTCAAACCTGTGGCAGCTCAGGGTCCTGCCTTAGGCAAAGGGGATTTGCATTCATTCACTGACATAATTTTTCTCTGGCTGGTTTTAGCCTGGGCAGTTGTTTACCTGCATGAAAAATAAAGGGAAAGTTAGAAGTTGCCCTGGCCTAGTCTGAGCAGCCTGGGCTGGCAGAGTGAGGCTTTGCCCCTTGCAAAGCCAGGCTTGGTGCTGATGGAGGGTTTGCTGGGCAGTGCTGAGCTCCCACAGGACTGACAGATCCTGTCCCAGTCCATGGCATGAGGGTGGACACAATGGACAGAACTCACTGAGCTGCCCCACAGCACCCAGGAGATTGTCTGAAAGCCTCTAAAAGGACAGGCTCTTCATTCCAGGGTTTGCAGTGGCTGTAAGAAAGAACTCTGCACTCGTTCTGAATTATGGGTTTTGAGCATGATCTTCTTGTTTCTGGCTCTGAAACGTCTCTCTGCCCCCCAACTGCACAGACACACTCCTGACCTCTACAGAACTGAATATCAGCCCCAGCTGAACATCCTCCAGAAATAACTCACCTTCTTGCCCTCTCCAAGAGCGGCCACGGAGCCCAAAGCGACGCCACCATGCAGAGACATCCCCCCACATTAACATCCCTCTCCTTTCCTGCCTCCCACAGCTTGAAAGCCGTCCTGATGGGGAAGCCCCAGGACAACACGGTGGACTTGTCGGGCATCCCGCTGACGCTGAAGGACTTGGAGCGGGTGACGTCCTACCTGCAGCACAGCTCGGAGCACATCGACACGGTGGAGCTGTGCTTCACGGAGCTCACGGATGACATGCTGCTGCAGCTGCTGCCCGCGCTCTGCGGGCTCCCCCACCTCACCACCCTCTCCCTCAACGGCAACCGGCTCACCAAGGCCATCCTGAGGGACCTCACCGAGACCCTCAAGGACCCCAAGAAGTTCCCCAGCGTGACCTGGATCGACCTCGGCAACAACGTGGACATCTTCTCCTTGCCACAGCCCTTCCTGGTGAGCCTGAAGAGGAGATGCCCCAAGCAAGGCAACTTGCCCACCATCCTGGAGTTTGGGGAGGGCCAGGTGAGCGATTTGGAGGGGCAGGATGGCCTGGCTGAGAGCCAGGAGGACCTGCGGGCTGGAGCAGGGAAGACTGACAGCGCACACTCGCAGCAGAACAGAACGGCCGGGGAGCTCCCACACTCAGAACAAGGTGCTGGGACACCACAGACATGATGTCCAGCTCTGGGGCTCTTGGGTGAGTGTGCTGAGCAAGGATTGCTTAAATCCAAGACCTCGGTATTGGGGTCCTGGCAGAGGGTGGGATCACACCGTGGGATGCCTCGGGGGCCCGGACTGCTGCCTCCCCCCTGGACCATGGATGTCGATGATTTTCTTTTCAAAGAGCAGGTAAAGGTGATCACGTTGAATATTTGTGTTTTATAAAAGCTGCCCAGGTATTGTTGAGCATTAGTGATGTGCTGTGCTTTCGGTTCTCTCAAAAACGCATCTCCAAGGTGGTGTAACGTGAGGGCCTTAGAAGAGCAGGAAGAAGGAGCAGAAAGGTGCCCAGAGTGTGCAGGGAAGGGTTCCCTTTCATTAGTGCTGGATCTGACCAGGCCCAGCTGCTCTCCCACACATGATGGACAGACAGCAGACATCCCAGAGGGGGCTGCCACTGAGATAACTCCTTCCCAGTCCTGACTTCAGGAGTTGATGAGTAGCATATCTGCTGAGATACAACAAAAGTCTGGTCACACACTAACCAGGGGTGTTTTTCTTAATATTGTGAGCCAGCCTGGAGGGAGAGCTTTGCTTTCCTGGTGTGGAGCTAAATCCCAGCCCGCAGCGTGCCTGGACACCATCCTCACCCTCCAGCCTTACTGAAATCAGGCTGGCACTTGTGCCTGCCCAGTATTTATTCAGATGTAACAACCAGTTTCCCATCAGCTGTGCTGCTGTAATAACTCCAGAGCTTTTCATGTGGTACCTGGAACTTGCACCAGCAATGCTGGGAGTATGTGATCCATTTTGGGGAGCGATGCAGAAAACAAGGAGTGCTCAGCTCAAGCTCGTTACTGTTGCTGACAAAAGACCACAATACTGAAGGTTTTTAAAGGGAAAATCAATCCTGGGGTTCATCCCTCTGTCACTGCCACCGAGGGCTGGGCAGTCCCAGCCAGCTGGGATTTAAAGCCTCAGAAAGGCTGTGGGTCACTCAGCTGTGTCCTTTGCCCCCTGGACCAGAAGTGCTCTGTTTCTAAAATGTACTTCTGTTTTTCTCTAAGAGACGTGGGTTTGGTTTGATTTTATTTTTGATGGAAAACGGATCACCCCAGAGCAGCAGCACTGGAATATGCACCTTGGCTTTTGAACCAGAATTTCATTTGATTCTAAACCCTGGGGGAGGGCAGGAAAGTGTGAAAAACTTCCTCTCCCTTGTGGACCAGACATGACTCCCTTTGCTAAGGGGGAGCCCCTCTCTTTGTTCCAAGCCCTTCCCAGCTCACAGATCGTTCCCTGGCTCCCAGCAGAGACTCTGGCTTTGCTTTTTCTGGGTGCAAACAGATTTTGGTCGTGCCTTTGGCTCTGTCCATTTAACATCCCAGGCACCTGGAAGCTTTTTCCAGAGGGGCTTCACTCTGCAAGTGGTTATTCCTCCTCCATTTGCAAGTAGGTAACTTAGAAGAAAACTCCGTTACTTGTTTTAATACATTTGGCAACATTCAGTATGATTTGCATGTATCCAAGCCTTTTTCCTTTTTTTTTTTTTTTTTAATTCTAACTCTTTCCAGCAGGCATGAAAAACCTTTGCAGTGAATAAACTGTTCTGTTTGAAATAAAGGAGCTATCCGTAATCAAAATAAATGACAATGTTTAATAAAGGCCCAGCGTTGATTTTTTTTTCCCCTCTGTCCAGGTGGAATGTCCAGAAAAAAAAAACATAGGAGAGCTAAGAGGTCTAGTCTCAGTTCTTCAGGGGGCTTAAAGAAAGGGTCACTGGAGCTGGGCTGGAGAAATAAATAGCCCAATTTACAGGCTGGGTTCTTCAGGGTGGGCACAAAGTGGACACAGGAGCATCATAAAAGGATGTTTTAAATACCAGCAGTGTGTAAAATAATTTGGGAGAAAGGAGTGATGAGAATGGCATAGTGCTCCACAGGATATTTATCTCCAATACAAGTCTCAGTGCACTGAAGGAAAAGGCTGTTTATTTGCAGCAAGGACTCACTCACTCTATATAATGATCTCTGTTCCAGCACCCAAACCATGGCAGGGGACAGAACATGGGAGCCAATGAGTTGGTGGGAGCAGGTTTGTCCTAACTCAGAGAAGTCTCTCCTGCAGCACTGAGGGACAATTTCCACCATTACTACAACTTTAACAAAGTACCTTTAGGAAAGGTATAAATTCAGCAAGATGTGATGCACCAGCTTGGCCAGGCCCCAGCTGCATCCTGAACCATCAGCCCATCTCTGGAGGAGGCTGCACTTCTCCCCCTCCCCAAGAGCCAACACAAACCATCCAGGAAGTTGCTCCTGCCATCCTCCAGCTGAACTTCCACCTGCTGTGAAACACATTGAGCAACTGGGAAATATTTGGCATTTATCAGGCTCTTTCTCCAAGGGGTGACCAGCAGTCCACCAGCCTGGCTTTGGCTGCAGAGGGTAAATCATAGAACTGTAGTAGGTTGGGGTTGGAAGGGACCTTAAAAATCATCTAATTCTAATTTCCTGCCATGGGCAGGGACACCTTCCACCAGACCAGGTTGCTCCAAGCCCTGTCCAACCTGGCCTTGGACACTTGCAGGGATGGGGCAGCCACAACTTCTCTGGACAACCTGTGCCAGAGCCTCCCCAGTGCTGCCACAGATGTGTTGTGAGTCAGGAGCACCCCATCCCTGTGAAATGCTGTGGTTGGGATCCTCACATCATCCTCCAGGGCAGTGCTGCAAAGGAAGAGTCTCCAGAGACAGACCCCACATCCCTCAGCCCTTTGCCCTGTGCAGATGTTGCACCACTTGAGCTGCCTCTGCTCCCCTAGCGCTGACAGGCTGTGCCAGCACCTCTGTGCCCAGCGAGCATTCAGCCCTTCTGAGACAAGGAAAGAACT
This sequence comes from Platyrinchus mystaceus, assembly GCA_035041135.1. Lineage (NCBI taxonomy): Eukaryota > Metazoa > Chordata > Aves > Passeriformes > Tyrannidae > Platyrinchus > Platyrinchus mystaceus. Next base: position 5,389,002 of record JAWWLV010000053.1, on the reverse strand, counting down.
AGAAAGGGCCTTCCATCAATATATCTGTGTATCTGAAGGATGCACCAAATTACTTTCATAGAAAAAGGGAAAAAAAACAGAGCTCTGGTAGAGACAGTTACAGGTTATAAAAGCAAGAGGCTTTGGCTAATCAGTCCCTCACAGCGTGGATTAGTTCAATTATCCATTTAGTGCACTTCAGGATAATGATGATCCTGTGGGCTCAGTAAAGAGTGGGTTTTGTGTTGTTTTTTTTAAGAAAGCAGTGTGAGATGTTTCCCTTCCCAGCTCATCAGCATCAAAACAAGCTCGGGGCTCACTCTGTATATAATCAATGTTCCTTGTGCTTCTGCTTTGGGTTAGAAGCTTTTAAAAGGCCCTAGAAGAAGGATTCAAGGACTGAAAATCGCTGCTGGTAGAATATTAAAGTTGACTGAGGTCTTTTCTTTTCAAAAAGGGGAGGAAATGGCCACCACAAAATAAAGAAGTCCATAAAACACCCCAGCCTGGTTTGGTTATTTATCTCCACCAGCACCACAGCTCTGCCTGAGCATGAAACAAACTAGTCTGGGGGAGAAGATTTATGCCTTCAGCAACAAAAATGTAATTGGAAATCATTCTGTGCAGATCGAGGAGCCCACAGCGAGGGGAATTGAAACAGCAGGCGAGGAAGGAGAGAGGAATGAGAGAGGCATGAAAGGGCTGGTGCCACGCGCTGCGGAGGGCTCGTTGCAGCTGGGTTATCTCTCAAGAGTTTGCACAAACCCTGCTCGGGTTTTGAAGGTGATTACTCATTTAAAATGAGGGTTCCACTCCTGGGGGATAGTTGGAAACAGGCAAGAGGGCTGGGGAGGGTCATCCTCTAGCACGGCGTGTGTGGGAAAGCACAGAAGCAACAGAAAGCACTGCTGGGGACATCAAGAAGCTCAAAAATCCTCTGGCCAAGAGCACTGCTGTGCTCAGCAGCCCCTGGCAGAGGAGCAGAAGGCTGCAAATGTCAACCCAAAACTGCTGCAGAGGAAAGGTCAAAGAGTGACCCAAAGGACTAAGGGGACAGCAGGGGAGGCAGCAGTGGCTGAGGGGGGCACAGGACAATGGCACCACACCAGGTTATCCCACTGGCACTGACTGTGGTTCAGCACACCCCTTTTCAGCAGCAGGAGAGGAGGAGACTCCTGACCTTGTGCAAGGACCACTCCTGTCCTCAGAGAGGCAGAGACTCCCATATTCCATTCACTGGGAGCACTATTGCCAAGGAAACTAACTGACCTTATTAGCAGTGTTCATGTAATAATGCTTATGAGGAAGGGAAAAAAACAACTGACCTAACCTATCCAGTGAAATGTTCCTTGGAGAGAAACAGATTTAATCTCCCCCTGACCTCTCTGGTACAGGGATGTCATCCTGTGATCCCACTCCTCCTTCCCTCCAGGGGCAGCTGAGTTTTTCTCTGCCTGGGGGCCGTGTTCCACCAGCAGACTGCACACAGCAAGAGGAGATGATCTTTCCAGCTCTGTTACACGTCTTCAGCCTTAAATTCTGAAGGACAAACAGGAAACCAGATGTGTCACTCACAGCGCTCCCACAGCCTCCAGTGATGTGAGTCTCAACAGCTCCAGCTTCATGAAATGCTCTCAAATGCTCAACAGCTGCCAGCAAAGGAGCTGATGACCCTGTCACACCAGGACCAGCCTTTCCTTCCCTGCCTTGGGGGAATAGAGGCCTTCTAAGGTGCTGATGTGGAGTTAGAGGCTCAGTGGGGATTGCTCCCCTCCCTTCCAGCACCCCATGGCCACTGATTTCAAGACATGGCTTTGCACACACCCAGGCAGCAGGTCAGCTGATTTCTGTCATCATTTTAAGATATTTATTGGAAAATGCAGCCCTTAGGGAGCACAAAGAGGACTGGGAAGGGACCAGGAAGGATTTCTGCACTTGCCGTGGTAGATGTTCAGTGAGCACCCTCCTGAGCAGACCCTGCTCCAAGGGAAGATCATGCCAAGCTGCCCTGAGTGGAGCTACATCAAAATCTGATAGAGATCCCAATATCCAAAATCTAGATGTGCTGGACTGCCATTTCCCTGAGCAGACAGGCCCCAGGGTGTCTCCTAAAATTATGAGTCCCACACAAACCCAAGCCTTTTCCACCTAAAGCATAACACCTGGGGAGTGCTTTTGAAGCCTGAGAGCCAGGTCACACCAAAACCTACAGCAACACTCTGGTTATTGTGAGGAAAATCAACTCCTGCTTCAGCTGGTTAAACTGAGAAGAAACCAGCAGGAGCTAACAGATGATGTTTGCAGGATGCAGTTTTCCCTGCACAAGTGGAGAAGGTGGCTCTGGAGAGGGATACAGGGGAGAAAGGTGAGACCTGGACAAATCTCACCCACAACATCTGGGACAGAAAAAATGACCACATAAAAACCCAGGAGGAGTTTAGGCTGAAACTTTCAGCAGCTCCCATGCTACCTCAAATCTGATATTTTTTCCCCTTACTAATAGAAGGAAAAGTCCTGGCTAGGGGAATCTTCTGCATTATTTATTGGCAGCTCATGCCAGTGTGTTTAACACAGGCCCTGGAGATAGCAAATAGTCTGCTCGAGCTCAGCTGATACGGGAAATGTAAACAGCAGCATCTGGAAAAGTAATGGAAGTATTATTCCTCAAGGATTACCTGCTTTACATACAAAACACTGAGCAAGCACAGTCAGAAAGCTGAGGGGTTTTAGGTCCTGCTGAGCACGGAGCTCAACCAAAATTACACTGCAGTTGGGGTGTGTCTGATTCTTGGTGGAATCATTTTCCTTGGTGGAGGGATAAGGCCGAAGCCAAAATACTTCAGGGTCCAGGAAAAAATTGCCAGATGCCAAATCCTGAGCACTGAGAAGAACCAGCCTGCCAGGAGCAGGGAGGGATGGATCAGGCCACCTTCCCCTTCCAGCCCATCAATCATCTCCCACACTTCAGTGAGCAAATACTCTGCCCAGTTGTGAAATTTCCCTTTTACCACAACAAAAATAACAAAAAGCAGCTGATGGATCCTATTGTTTTGATGTTTATGCAATGCTACAGGTCTTGGCCAGGATCAGGGCTCTCCCTTCCAACCCAAACCATTCTGTGATCTATGTTTCCATAGAATATTAGCACTGAATTTGTTCACAAGGATGAACACTGGAAAGGACAGGAGGAACCCTGGATCCCAAGCTGGCACTGCAGCACAGGTATTTAGGGACACAGTGCCAGCTTTCTATATGTAAACTGCATAAGGCCGTGGCTCAATTACTCCTGATAGATGGGGAATTGGAGGTGCTCTGTTAATGGTCCCTTCTGGCAGTTTTGGGCTTGCATTTTCTATCTTCTCCTCTGCAAGTATGCAGGGACACAGCTGCTTTTAACTTCAGCTTAGTTTACAGTTATATATAAAACTGAAGACCTGATTTCACAGGGTCAGAAGAGATGCAACCTGTTCACCACCCCCTTTAATTATATGTGCAGTTTTCTGAGTTTTCTTCTGACTCCTAATAGCTTATTGATTCTGTGGCTTCTGTGCCGTCTTTCTTCTTAGCTTTTTTATTAACTCAGTCTGAGGAGAAAATAAACCTGTGGAGTCTGTGAAACATCCTTAAAAGAGGGTTGGTTTAGCTGCATCTGGTGGGGTGGAACGAACAATCCACTGCCAGTGAGCCTGTTGAACGTGGCATCTCTCAGCCAGTTGTTAGTGGAGGCAGAAATAGATTTAAGGTTTACAAAAGTGAAGCCTAAGGAGGAGATCAACATATAACTCACTGCAGATTTGGCCCATGCATTCAGCACTGGTTGTTTCTAGGCATGTGCTGTGAGGCTGCTCTGTTTGTGCCTCTCCCTGGGGCTCCTGGGCTACCTGTCAGCTCTGTCCTTTCTCCAGGGGAAACCAAAGTTCCCCTGGGCTTATGCAAACCTTTATGGAGGTGCTCTGTGATCAGGATTTAGCACTGCAAGCAGCAGCAGGGGCAGCAATGCTAAACACAGCATAAAAATACATGATTAAACCTCAAAGCACCTCATTACAGGCATGCCTGTATGAACTCCTGGCACAGATATACAGAAATTCAGGTATATGTGGAAAACTGTGAGATAAAGAAGGGGCTATAACAAACCTGGAGAATCCAGCTACATCAGCACAGGAATGACCCTCACTTCTCATCTGGCAGCTGCTCTTTGTCTTGCTGCTACCCCCAGGTAAGGCCTGCAATTCCAGCTTGCTTATAGAAATGAAATATAAGGCAGTAAAGGATCAATCTCTGTGCATCACTCTCTGGGACCTGCTATCCCAGCTCTTACCCAGCTCCTGGGGAATCCTGCAGGTGGAGATGCAGGCAGAAAAATCCCAGAGGTGGACAAGATTCAAACACACAAAATAAAAGGCAGCAGCTTCAGGCTGTGTGCCTTTATACATCACTTTCCAAGAGGAGGAGAACTTCACCATTAGGTGGGGGTTTTTTTTGGTGTATTTCATCTCCTTCACTGTGCCCACCTGCTTGCTAAATTATGGATTTTAAAGGCTCAGTGTTTTCCCAAGTGCTCTGGGGGAAGCTGTGCTTTCCTGCAGGCTCAGAGCTCCCCTCCACCACATGCACTGAAACAGCACAGAGCTGGGGGCTGAAAAGCAAACCTTACCTTTTTTAGTGCCCCTCACTTGCCTTCCTTTGCCATGAAAACCCACCAACAATGTTCAGGGAAGGATCAAAAAAAAAAAAAAAGATAATCAGGCAAATTACAAGAGGGAGATTTTCAAAAGAACAAAGCACCTACTTCTCCCTTCCAAGCAGCTGAAGAAGAGGCTTTGCAGCTGAGCTTAAAGCCAACTGGGTGATACACATTTTCCCAAAAACTGGCAGAAGTTACCATAAAAAACACTCCATTGTTTAGCCAGGAAAAAAAAACCAAACAAAAAACCCAAAAAACCTCCAACAACAAAAAAAACAAAGCAGTAGAACAGCTTAAACATTGCAACACTCCAGGACATGCAAGCTCCATTCCTTCCAAGTTCTGTTTCACTCCAGCTCATTTCTAGAGCTCAGGTCCAACCTCAGCTCACATCTGGCCCATCCAGTGAATTGGTGGCATGGGAAGACATCTGCAATGAGCTAAATGAACCAATTCCCAGCATCACTGGGAGAAAACTCAGCTTCTCACCCCAGAGGTAGCTCAACTCAGTCTTCTCTGCCTCTCTCACTGGAACTGTCCTCGTTCCTGCTCATTAACCTGAGTGGATGTTGCTTAAGTGGTAATACTAATTAGGAAGTGGTAGAAGGCAGGATCAATTTTCCTCACACTCCACAGCACACACACACACACTGTGGAACTGCAGCTGGAATTTGGGACCTTTCCATATAAACAGGCTCCTCCTGAAGTCCCTCCCGGCACCAGGATCATATTTTCCCATGACCACCACCATTTATTTCCTTCTCCCTCTTTAATTTCAAGGAAAACCTCAAGGGTTGGATTAGACACCAGCTTCTCTGGGAAAATCATAATTTTTCCTACCTGAATTTCCTCTTCTAGTGAATGTAGGTACCACCTCTTCTCTTGCAACTGGGTCCTCTTGCCAGTCTAACAGATTCCAAGGCTTGTTGCTTATTCATCCATCAGAAATGCAGCTTTTTCTCCTCACCTGCCTCCAAAACCACCCAGCACTGTCCAGGAGTTTGCCCTTTCATCCTGTGAGCAGCAGGAGGAATTAAATAAGCATGATATTACTTTTATAAAGAGAAACAACCCCAACTCCTCCCCCTGTGCCTGAGCTATCAGGGGGAGCGTAAAATGGAAGGTGGATGTTTGGAACAAAATGGATGTAACGAGCTCCAGCTTTTCCTCCTTAAGGGTCAGCCCTGCACCAGTCAGAGCAGCCTCTGGGCTTTCTCTAAGACTGTTCAACCTCTGTTCAACACAGGTTGGGCCAACCATTCCTGCACCTTGCTTTTTAACAGGTGAGCAGATCATCAAGGGCTGTGGGGGGTGATTACAGAAGTTTCCAGAATGACTGGATGCAACTGTAACCCCCGAGATGAGCAGCAAGAGGTGCCTGGGAAGGATGAACTCACGGGCTTCAGTGAAGCAGTCTCTGCTGCATCTGACAGCTTTTGTAGTTCCAGTTCTGCACAAATATCCCCTCTGAACTGACCAAAAATCCACATCCATGACTGACTGGGATCCTGAAGGTGCTCTGGAGGGAAGAAGTTTCCCCAAGTACAATATAACTTTATTGCCACTTTCTCCTTCTCTTTATCCATTTTCTCTAAATTCCACAATCTCAAATTTCTTCCACATAGTTCGCACGTCCCATCTGCAAACCCAGAGACCTCAGCCTGCTGCTCCCTTGAAGAGGGGAGTTGCCTTGAGAGCAGTTCCCTCTTCTACCTCCCCCTGCACCAGAAACTCTCTCCAAAGACACACTTAATGGGTTTTCACACAACCACAAGAAAAAACAACCCCTAAAATGGGCTGAACTTCACCAAGAGCCAACCAGAGCAGGGGCAGCCATCAGACCAGAGCTGTTCCTTCATCACAACAGCTCTTCAATTTTGGTGTCACTGCTGTTCCCTCAGCCCTGCTCTCCCCCCTGAAACCCTTCTTTTCCCTCAGCTTTAGCCTCTGAGCTGCTGCTCTGCTTCCCAGTGTGTTGCTGTCATCTCCAAAGACCTTTTTGAAGGATAAAAGGTCTGAAATCCCTTCTCCTTGGTGCTGCCTCTGATTTTGGAGCACAAGCAGCCTGGCCCTGACACTAAAGCTTTGCCTCACCTCCTGCAAACACAGAGCACCTTCCACTCCAGTACAGCAGCACCCAGGCCAGTTTGGAGCTGACTGGATACACGTTAAATCCATGCCAAAGTGCAGGTACAGTGTCTTCCCATGAGCTGCTGCATTCCCTGAGCATTTCAAAGCTCCCACTTTGCTCCTTGCTTTGAAACAATTCTCATCACCTTCCCAGCAGGTATCCCAGGTATTTCACATCCCAAGGAGCAGTCAGCACAAACATTTTATGATTTATTGCTATGGTTGAAAGGAATAAATATCTGATTTGACACAGTTAAGTAAAATTGCTTTATCCAACAACTGACCAAATTTGCCTTCCCTCTTCTCATCCCCCCCCAGCAAGACTCCAAGCTCCAGTTTTTTATCTGTAATGAGGAGGTAATCTGGAATCAAGATTACCTGATGGAGACACAGGAGATTTAGAACATTACATTAAACATGTCATCTGCTGTTGTGGGCTTCATTAAACAACTGCACATGATCACCGATCACCTGCACACCAGTACTGCACTTGCTGTCAGACAAAGTCTCTGATAACCAAATTATTATCAGAAGAATTTGATACCAATCTTATCTTGACTCAGGTATTTATGAGTAAAATTTAAGCTGTTCACAAAAATTTATTCTGGGTGATAAGCTCAGACATAGCAGGAAATTTGTGTCTGAATGTGCTATTAAACCTCAAAGCTGTTCCACTGTTCTGTTAATAACAGCACCCGACACAACCCCACAGCCAACACCAACAAAACATCACATGATGCTGTTTGCATGTGTACAAAAAAACCAAGAAAACCAAAGCAAATCAAACCTGCACAAACTGTCCTAGGGGATCTGGGAGAGCACAAGCAAAGGAGTAATTCAAAAATCAAAGTGATAAAGGAAACCAAGGAGAGATCACCAGAAAGCCACAGGCAGCTTTAGAGATATCGATCATGATTTGTTTATAGAGTTCATGCTGCAGCTGTGCCACACAATTATTTTACCACAAATCATTACAAATAAAAAAAACCTGTTATGGAAAAAAATTAAATCTAAGCACTGACTTGGAAAAACTGACAGGAAGTCCACAAAAAAGAAAAGAAAGCACGTACAGGAAAAGTCGTAATTATTGGAGATGAAACTTTTAACATCTCCATTTGATTAAAACAGCAGGGATGGCAAATCCAGTCTCCATAATGTGATTTTCTCATTTGTATTTTGTTCAGGTTGCAGTTCCACACAGGTGCTGGGCTGGGGGCTGTTTATTGGCTCCAGCTGAGCTGAAGCTCAACACCCAGCACTGAGGAGGCACAGCCAGGCTGGCAATCCTGAGGCTGCTGCAGAGAACCATTTTTCATACAGCATTTTTGTTAAGTTTTAACTCCTTTGGCTCCTCATCCCACTGATCACTCCTGCTCTCTGTGTCACTGCTGTCTGCTCAGACCAGGAACACTTTGGGACAATCACTGCAATGGGTTTGCACAGCAGCAAAAACAGAGCCTTTGCTGGTCCAACACCAAGGAACATTAATTAGCAACTAATTAGCCAGTGACATTCTCACTGTGCGAGGGATTCTCTGCATGGTAATGGAAGTTGAAAATCTTATTAGACAACTGGGAAGGAAGCAGCAATAAAACCCTAATCAAGCATCTTCCAACATTCTAAGGTCTCTCAATAAACACTCAGCTTGGTCACTGCCCCACCTTGTGGGCTCAAGCAGGACAGATGTTATTCCTCCTGTGAATTAAGAGTACAGGAGCACAAAATGCTTCATGTTCTTCAAATGTGTCCCCTCCTGCCACACTATAAATCAAATCCCACCTGGTAAATTCTTACCATGTTAAGCAGCACCAGGATCAGTTCACAACAATAGGGCTAAAATTAATTTCAAGTGTAAAATTAAGGCACTAAATTACATAAACTGACAAAATAAGGTGAATGTTCGTCCTGCCAGGCTGTTAAATGATGGTTAACCTTGTCCTTCTTCACAGGAACACGTGGAATGTGCTTAAGCAGCACAGGGTCAGTTGGGTGCCGTGAACATTGCTGAGCCTCAGGAAGGCCAAAGATCCCCTTGGCTGTTTTGAGCCCTCACTCTTTGCTCAGAGTTGCTGCCTGAGGCATCAGGGAAATCATCACAAAGCATTTGCCAAGGTGGCACCTGGAAGAAAACAAAACCTGTAACACTTTTCTTGCACAACATTAATACCACCTTAATTGTTCCTTGCTAGGAAACAGCAGCTCCTTTGGGCCTCAGTTCTTTCACTGATGTGAAATGAGGGAGAGAAGAGCTGAAAGATTAACTGCTCTTCCACCTGCCTTCAGGAGAAAAGGAGTGAAGTTTCAAAATTAAGGACTTATTTCATTCTTAAAAGCTAAGATACACAGGATATCCCTTCCTCCCTTCTAATTAAGCAGAGCCAGAACTGCTTCAGCTGAAATGGCAGCCACCAAGAGAAGACTCTTTAGATTTCCATTAACAGCTGGGATATATTAATGATAGTAATTTATAGGTTTGCATGAATGATTTTAATGCTGATGTAGATACAATGGCTTTATAATACTAATCAAGAAATAATGATGACCAGCATTTATGTTAAATGTGAGGCTTGTGATTTACAGTGAGCAAACAGAGACCAGCAGCCACGTCCCCTCTGTCAGCATCAAGGCCACACTGCTGCCTTCTCCTCCTCCATCACTTCAGCCCCTTCTCCATCAGGTCCAGTCACAGCATGAATTTGGGGGGTAATATATAATCAGTGTTTTCTCTCACAAATTATTTCATGACATTGCTATCTCTCTGATTGCTAAAAGCTGTCACTCAGCCATTCTTCACATTTTATTTCTGCCTTAATCCTTTCGTCTATTTTAGATTTATTTGTGGTTGTTGGCTGTTTTTAAGTGCCAAGGGACTCCTGCCAACTGTTCTTTTAAAACTTAGAAAATCCAAATTGTGTTTTTAAACCAGGTTTTTGTTGCTTATTCCACAACACTAAATTTTATGTGCTCCAAATGTAATCAAAACAGAATGGTTTTATTTCCCCTCCCCTGAAGCACTGTAAGAGGAAACAGTAAAATTATCTATGCTCCCATGTAACATCTCAGTAGTATGTTGAGGACATCTCTTTTGTTTGAAAGGCACCACATTCTAATGGAAATAACACTTTTCCATTCATTTATCTTAGAAAAAAAAATCCAGCCTGTTGGAGGATCCCTGCTGAGGAACTTTTGATTAAAACAATAAACAAGTAATGCCAAAATGAAACTCATGAATAGTTAACTCTGACAGATACCAACTTGTAGCCTCAAAAAACCCTGACAAATTATTTCCTGTTTACTTAAGTTTTCCCAGATCAACTCTGCTCTTTTTTAATGAGACAATTCTGACACACACTGGAAAGCAAGAATTATAAAAACAAGCTGCAGCAAACATTTCTTGAGCAAATTAAGCACCACACTGAACAGTCAAGGAACAGTTTGCTTAGTTGTTTCCTGAGGGTATGTGGCTACTCTTTACCATCTCCATGATCATTCATGGCCTACAGATGCTTGTTTTAAAAAAAGATGCATCCCTTGTGCTTTCTGAAAGCTTCAAAACCCTTCTTTTATTTCCAATGCATGTTATGTGAGATAAGAAATGTCACAGCATGTTCTAATACACAAGCTCTTAAAATCAGGCAAAAAGTTTTGTTTCATTAAACACTGGGAACAGAGTGCAACTCTACTTTAAAATTTTAATTAAACATTGGAGTAACCTGTTCTTCATACTGCTCAAATATATTCAGATAAACTAATTAATCCCATACAAGTTTGACATACTCCATTACCCAGATTGAATGCTTTTATTAAACCCTGTATATATTAGTGTCATGATTCTGGGAAAAATCCAGAATAATTTACCTGCACCATTATAGCAGCAGGCACCCTGTTGCTTTCTGGCATTTCTCTGAAAACCTGCTTTTCAGAACTCTTGACTTTTCAGAAAGAGTAACCTCTGTGAAATCCTACATTCCATATAATTTACACCCCAGACATCACAGCCCCCCCCCCCCCGTGCTACTGGAGGGACAGGGACACAGCCCCAAGTCACAGCATCTTCTTCCAGTCAGGGAATAATTAAAACAGATTCAGGTCTCTACCTGAACTACACAGGAAGTGCAGTCACAGCCTGGGCAATCCCTGAAGTCTCACCTGTGACCCAGGGCCGGAATAACATTTATGTTCTGCTCTAACTTCTTCCCTTGTCCCACCCTAAGCTCACACCTACTGCTTTTCCAAGCCAGAAATCCCTGGGTGAAACTGTACCCCTGCTTTTATTTTTATGACAACCTGATCTGTTCACTTCAGTTACTACAGCAGAAATATTGCTCATCCCATTTGGGTTGAAAACTCCCATTTGGACTGTTTTCTTGGCTGTCCTGAATGGCCTTGTCCCAGCCACACCCCCTCCAGCAAAATTTCCACCACTTTCAAACCCAGTAACAAGATCCCTTCTACCTGGAGCTGCACAGCTGACACTGCTGTTATCCTTCTTGGCACAGAATGAGCACCTGCTCATGAGGAATTAGTTCAATTACGATGCTTAATTTAAGGTTTGAGGCCAAAATAATGAATAAACAGCAAGCCTGGAAACGAGCTATGGAAATAGCTGCATTTGCTCTTCTTGCTAAGTATTTAAGGGCTACTCTTTCCAGTAATTACAGCAGCACTATTAGTATTTGTTTTAACTGTTTAAAATAAATTTTAATTACCAAATACAAAATGCTTACACAGCTAAACCCCACTGACATTATGTGCAGCCTGTGCATATCACATTATAGCAAATTATAGGAGTGCCCAGTGTGTTTATTAAAAACGTGCTGTGTAGTGAAAAAGTCATTCCTTAATGCAGTGAAGTGATAAAAACAGACCCAGTGTTTTTTGAGAGATCATTTTAATGTTTGTGTAATCAGAACAGCGTAATCATCACGATTTCTCAGCACCTTCAGACAGAAAACCATGTTGTGTCTACAAACACCAACCCCCAAGCTCAGGTGGTTTGTTGGATTCCTTCCTCCCCAGAGCAGCTGTTTGCAGCATCACCACCTGTAACAGAGCAGCAGGGTTAAGGTAACCACTCCACACCATTATTACCTCATTTGTTCATGCAGGAGATATCATCAGAAAACCTTTGCTCACCACCAGTCAATCTGCCGGTAATTCCAGCAATTTTTGGTTAGTTTCATCACATGATATCTTTGGGTAAATTGATACATTTCTGGAAGAAGAAAGACCTTTATCTCTTTGCTCTACACAGTGCTGTCAGCAAAACTGCAGTGCAGGAGGCAGCTGCTCTTACACCTCTACTACTTGTATTTTAGTGGTTTTTTGACCTAGAACTTCATTAATTATACATTTAGAGCTAAGAATACACAGAAACACGTTCCTGATACTGCAGCCAAAAAACACCACATTAAACTAAGAGCACACTAAATATTAAACTCACCCAGGAGACTCTCCTGCTCTGCTGTCTCACTGCCTTCCAAAGGCTTGGGAAGAGCTGTAACATCAATGGATGGACATCAGTAACAACCAGCACATGGCAGCACAGACCTGCAAGTTATATCTAAATACAGTTATCAAGAAGTAAATATCAGGCTTTAAACTGTAAAGAACAGAAGAGGGAAAGCAGATGGAGTCAAGTATGAACTGACAAAACACACCTCTCAAGTTCCTCACAGTCTATGAACCTCATTGATCCTCAAGTTACATTTCACCTGGCATAAAGCTCTATGTGTTCCACTGAAACTCATCTCTTACCTTCAGATTCCGGCCATCCCAGAAGAGCAACCTGCTCCCATCCTGTTGTGTCACATCCACCTGGAAAGACCAGGCTCTGCAGGTCAAGTGGAAGAGACAGACACAAAGTTCAGCTAAATATTTCAAGAGCACTTTTCACTGCCAGCAAGCATAAATAAAAGCTGCCTGATTAGTCTTAGAACACAAGTTTCTGTATCTCCAAACTGCACGTGTGTAGCTGTGTTTCAGACAGTAAGAAGGTTATCGTCAGTTCTCGCATCTGACGGCACTTCCTATTCAGGGGTATCATCATCAACAGCCAGCAGCTTCTGCACTCCAGTCTTTATAAAACAGCAACTGTTTGATCTTAAACGGTTGTATCTTTGTGTATAAGAGGCATAAACCCTTTAACTTGTGGGTACGAAATCAGTTTTAGCACGGAATCAGTTTTAATGAGTTTTTATTTAACTTGCTTTAAGATGTAATTGTTACAGTTATTTTTGACTAACAGTCCCACACTGCATCATCAGCATTAAGTAAAGGCCTGGAACTTAACAGCTTGGGCACTTCAATATAAAAAAAAATGAACTTACTCCTTACTTCAAGTCATCTTTCTGCTGTGGGGATAAAAGAGAAGTATCATTAGAATACTCTTCAGCAGTAATTTCAAATTTTAAGTATAAAGTTGGTTTATACAAGAAAAAAAGAACAAAAAAGCAAAACCCACCACCAAAACCAGACCAACACTCTGCTTGCAATTCCAGAAAAAATATTTACATCAGAAAGGTTTTGGTAGTCGACAATCCTCTCTAAATTGTTTTTAGTCAGGAAATTTAGAACTACTTAAATTTAGAACAGTAGATAAATGCAGCTTGCCAGACTGCACTTACCACTAGGGCAATTTTGGAAAAATTGAAATTGCAGACACTCCCAATTCTGAGTTTGGAATGTCTGCTGTGCAGAAAGGGTCTGGCGCATCGAAAAACAACAACTAAAAGAGACCTATTTGCTCAAACGGCGCCATAAAAATCCACGGCAGGCACCGACTGCGGCGCACCCACCACAGCCGCGTTACCCGCAGAGCCCTCACGGAGCTCCGGGCAGCGATTCCTGCCCCAGCTGCACCTCACACACACAGCCCCGGCCGAGCCCCTCCCGACTTACCGAGAAAGCGCTTCGGCAGCCCCGGCGTGTCCCGGTGTCGCCTCCATGGCCGCCTGAGGGGACACGGCTCGGTCAGGCGCCACGATCCCCCCCCCCCATAATGGTCCGGCCCAGACCACGCGGCCCAGCGAGGCACGGCGGCCGCCACCACTGCAGGGAGCAGGGGGATGAGCCCTCCCCTCAGCCTGCTTAATGCTTAGGGAGCCTCGACCCACCCGCCGGGCCACCGCCTCCCCTCTGCCCGCCCAGCCGGCCCCGGCCTCGGCCCCGACCTGGGCCCTGAGCCAGCGCTGGAGGTCCCGCACGGCGCTCCCCTCCGCCGAACGCACAAATCGAAAAGGCGCGTATGCTCCAGACTGCGGGTTATAAAGGCTTGGGCCGTACCACCCCGCGGCGGGGGGGGCGGGCCGGGCCACTGCTCCAGCCAGGCGGGGGGAGCGCCGAGGCTTCCGTTTCCTTCCGCGGGGCCGGGAGGGAACGTGGCGGGCGGAGCTGTGGGATCCCCTCAGCCTCCCCGGTCCCAAAACCCAGCTGGAGGCACCACCGCAGCGCGGGTGAAGCTGGAGAGCTGGGACAGGTTACACCTCGGGCCAGGGACCCGGCCGGGCACTGCCCCACGTGGGGCAGCCAAGGCAGCACCAGCCCTCGGTGATCCGGCAGGACTGGAGAGGTCACAGCGATTCCAGACAACTTTTAATTTAGAACAGAAAGGCTGCTAAAATAAAAGTTCCATTCTCTTCACGTTATGTCATCTTGAACTGAAAATACGGGGGGGGTTTTGCTTTCCTTTTTCCTGTCAGGCACATCCCAACACCTTAGAAACAAACACAAAACCACCACCGCGTTAAAGTCTATCAACGCCTCGTGTTCGTTTTGTATGAAGAACTATTTATCAAAAAATACACCTCTTCAAAACAAAATCTTCCTACAAGAAGGACTACTGTGCTCCTATAATTAAAATTCAGACTACTTTTTCCTCCGAGACACAGATCCATCCAGCAAGAGCTAAAGACAATGTTCTCCTTGCATTTTTCAACGCAAGGTCATTTTAGTAAAATACACAGGTATCTCAGTGTCAGAACTTTAATTTCTGCATCAAATTCTTATAGGTGATTAATATTTGAGAATTCAGTGAAAAATCAACACGTTAGGTAAGGGCAAAACAGCTGAGCACAAAGAGGGCTTATAAGAACACAATTCTCTTTGCAATCTCTCCCCAGATCAAATAGATTTAACTTAAATGTTGAGGGAAAAGCATTCACTGAAGATTCAGTGCTCATTTTTTAATTATCAAATCCCAGCAGTTCTTGTTCAGGTAACTAAGGAAGACCAAAGCTGGAAAGAATTCCTGGTATCAGCAAACCCTTTCCAGGCTTCTTTGTACATCATCAAAATGCAGAACCAGGCAAAGACTCAATTACAAAACCCTCTCTGTAGGTTCCTTCAACAGTAAACACCTCTATTTTTCTTGAAGCTCCTGTGGTCTCAATAGCACACACAGCCCCCCCAAATCATAAATACAACAAGACCTGAATAATAAACAGGCACTTTTAAGGCGTATTTAGGACAACCTGGAAGGCAAAACTGGTGTTCAAGGTGCCTCTCCCTCAAAAAAAGGCCTGTGCCTACATGGCTGTTCTTTGATTTCACACATCCCTTAGCTCAGATCTTTTCTATCAGATTCTCTATTCCCATTCCCACTTAATTTATCCTTCACCAGGCCCAAGTTATGAGTATTTACATGGAAACACAGTGGGTCACAACCAACTGCTGATCTTTAAGACATGCAAGGGTTCCCAACAATGCAGAACCCTGACTTCACAGACCAGGGGTGTGATTCCCATCCACCACCTCCTTTCAGGAAAAGGAAAGGTCAGCATGGATTCGAAGCAGTAATAAAACACAAAGGTTTACTGGCAAAAAGACACTGGTTAAATAAACTTTATCAGGAGCTTGAGGTATGGTATAGGCATGGTTCTCTTAAAAAGCTTTGGGAGGGATATTAATGAAAGCACACATTTAAAATGAGTTATTACAGTGATCAGACATTGCAGTCGTTTACTCTCAACAGTACTTTTATGAGACATTTATATATTCAATAATTAAATATAAAATCAAGGATGAGTGTCACAGAACAAGGAAATAGTAAGGCTTGAAGCCTGGTCAGCCCCCAGATTGCCCTTCTAGTCACTGTACCTTTCATTTTGCCTCTCATTTTACACACTGCTATTCTTACACATAACAAAGCAGTAAGAAAAGTTAATTGCAGATTCCTTGCTGAAACCTCAAACCTACTTCAACTTAGTACAAAAACGGGGGGGGGGAAAAGAAAACATTTGCTTGTTAAAAAGCAGGAACTGCAAGAGAGATTCATAGACATTTCTGGACTGACAGAACCAAGGAAATTGGGACAATGCAAACAAATTTTCAGACTACCAAAATGTAGCAGACAATGTTTTTGCTACCTGTTGTTTACCTGAATGTGATGTGCTGCATTATTCCTCACTTAGAATTACTGGCAACCATAACAAATGCCCACAGGCAACAAGAAAAAAAATGGCAGTTGCACACTGATCCAACCCTTTTCCTACCCAGGAAGGGAAAATGTGCAGGTAAAAAAGCTGAATGTAACAAGTCAACCATGTCCACATCCACATGTACTATACAGGAAGAACATTCAAAAGTAGTGACATGAGACAGTGATCCTATAGTTTTCCTTTTCTCTTTCAGTTATATATATATAGATAAACAGCACATAGGAGTACACCACTAGAGCTTTCACCGTGGCCAACATGAAAATTCTCACAAATATAAAAATGTATGCTTTCCAACTGTTAAAGAGTGCTGCAAAACATAATCCAGGTGAAATGGAAGAAATATAATTTCTCATCATGTAACAACAACAACAACAACAAAGAAAAACCAACCCCCTGGGGATTTACACAGTTCTCAAACATCCAACTTTGCAGTCCTGAACCTCTCAATCCCTACTACAGCAGGACGTGGTATCACAAAGTAAATGAGAATTCCTTGAGAGTGGTGATACCACTGGGATACATGAAATTTAACTGTACTAAAATATTATTTAACTTGGATTTTACATTCAGTGTTTTAGAGGAAGGGAATGTGGTAATCCCTTCATGCTTTATCCTTGCTGGCTGCCCACCCAGGAAGCATTTTTGTTATTACTTCAAGAGGAAAGGAAAGGTGCTGGTAAGAGCCAGAAGGGCAAGGCAATGATCTTGATCACGAGACGCCCTGTTCTTTGGATGAAGTGTGTAAAACATTTTGTTAAAAGCCTCCATGATGAAAATATTAAGAACAAAAAGGTCTCCTTAAAAATACAGAGCATTTCTGCCTCTTCTTTGAAGTTCAAAGCTCAGGGGAAAGTGTTTTGCTAGAATTAACTAGAAGTTTGCTGTAATAAACATATATGACAACGCCCTACATAACACAGGGCCAACCACAGACTCCAGACAAATGTGATTGCTTTAGGTTTCAAGTGGTTTATGCATCTCTTTTTGTAGAAAAGGAGCAGAGACGCTTCTGGGACCTTCACTGCAGAGTCTTTGCCAGTGTCCAGCTTTTGGGCAAAGGAAATCTTGCCACACTGCAGAGTCACAATCTTGAGGACGAGGACGTGAAACGCCTCATGATTCAGAGTCTGAGCCAGAACTGCTCTCCCGGCTGATTTCGATTTGTAGGGATGGTAAATTATCCAACCGACTCTTTTTTTGCCGAGACTGTTCTTTTTCCTTAATGAGAGCCCCCCAAACCCGCTGGAGCTCGGAATCCTCTTCCTCTGGAGACGCCACAGAATTTTCAGGTTTATCTGAAGTCTTTTCTTGTGTCTTCGGAGCAGACCCCAATCGGGTCCATAAATTACCTGATCAGATGAAAAACAAACATTTGTTTTTTAAAAAAAGCCAGGACTAAGGAATTCTGGATGAGTCAAGGAACCAAGTCTTAAATTCACTGCATGCCCTTTAAACCCCTCATACTCCTTCCACCTTAATGTCTGCCATGGAACTGATTATGCTTTGAAGCAGGAGCTGAAATTAAATTACAGGAGGCTCAGGGCAGTCGTGTTCACTGCTGCCCATCTGCAGAGAATTCTACACACAGCACTGAAGTGCCACTGCATTCCTTACACTTGTTTTAGTGCCCTGTTTTGACCACAGTTTTAAAGTGGTACTTGACTTTTCAGCATACTTCTATAAAAACACTGCTCAGAAACATTCCCACCTCCTACCTGCACACATCCAGGTTTCAAAGCTCTGAACAAACACTTGCCAATTTATGTGCTGAATTTCACTCAGCTGAACCTCCTTCACGACTTCCTGCTGCAATTCCTCTCACACTCCAGAATCAAAAGGAATTTCATTTTTACACTTTCTCCACAGAACTAACCTGATTTCTTCTCTCTGGTGTCAGAGTAGAGGCCTTTCACATCTTGTTTGGGGATTCCCAACCTGCTGTGGACGTCTGAGATTGGTTCCCGACGAGGAGCAGAGGTACTACTTGGAGGTTTAGTTTCTGGAGAATGTGGCCTTTTCCCCAGTCTTTGCCGCACATCTAGGGATGATTTCAGGGATTAAAGTGACAAAAAGATCATGTTGCATTTACTCCAGCTCTGCCAGCTGATTTTATGCTTGTTCACAACTAGTACAACTTGAAACTACACAAGTGCTGTGGTTTTATCTTTTCTATGGTCTTTTCACTTAAGTCTTTCATAATCGGATTTCAGTCCCGGTAATGTCTGCAATACAATTTATCCAGATTTCATTTCATTTTTGGCAATAAGTCTGACGCTTAATGTTTTCAGGTTGTCCAAAAGATCAGGAAACTAAGTTATTCCATGGCTTGCTGCACTTCTGCTTTAGCAGCACAGCATGAGATAAGATTCCATGAAAGTAAGTATGCATTCAGTGATCCTTTTCAGATAACAGATCCCTTGCTTTAGAATTTTAATACTGCTTGATATTTTGCAGAACAAAATGAAAACCAGAATGTAAGAATCCTAAATATACTGATATTTAGCCTTGGATCTGAATCTTGCATTCTGAAGTTTGTCTGCTTTAGCCAGATGTTCCTTGTCTCACAGGGGGTTCAAACAAAAAATATGAAGGCAAAGGGAATTGTCAGAGGCCCAAAATAGGCAGAAGGGGTAAAATATACTAACAGAACTTTGACATTACATTGATACCAAAGCATATCTTTCCCTTATCAGTCAGATAATCCTCTGAATATTAAGTATGTCAGAAGGAGCTGAAATCATGCACACTTGAGTCAAAAAAAAACAGCAATTAAGCTCAGAAATAAACCCTGCCAACTGAAAGAACATCCATACTCATGTAATACATGTTCTTTCACAAAAGTGTAGTTAGTGTTTCCCATCTGATTTTGTGCATGGCCTTCCCTCTGTGCTGTGTTTCTGAGTCCTACAGAATCTCTGCCTCAAGCAAATCACAAGAGACTAAGTGGGGGGAAATAGGCACAAGCAAAGAAAATGGATAAAAATCAACAACACTAAATAAGCTTTCACTGAAATGTTATTTCATTTTTCCCCAAAGCAATCCCCAACTCAATCTCTGAGCGTGGAAAGTGTATGAATGCAGAGCTTGTTATTTCCAGTGGAGCATAGATGTGAAATGAATATATAAAGGAGTAGAAAATTACCTGATTTTACAGTGCTGTTTGGCTGACGTGGCCCAGTGCTATTCTGACGTTTCTCCTCTAACAGTAGTCTCACATCTGCAACTTTCTCTAATGATCCTTTGCTGCCAATCCTATTTTTGATGTTACTGGTTGCTATGCTATCTGCTCGCATGGAATTCCTAAAAAATACATTTAATATCCCTTAAATTAAATGAAATTAATATAGTTCTTAATGGTAAGATTACATCCCAGAAAAAAAAATAGCATCAGGATTTTTCTACTGAGAAACAGAAGTTAAAACACTGCTTAGATGAGCATATGTTTCAGTCAGAATTCTGAATTTAACAATAATCCCATGAATACCTCAGGATCCATTTCAAGGCAGGTATTGAGTTTGTCTCCTTAAGGCTGTGCCTCTGGGTCAAAGTTCAAAACAGATGAGCAGCCTCAAAATTGTTCAAGGCCTTGACATTATTACAAAGTATAACCATACTACTGAAGGGACACATTAAAGTTCTTTTAATAATCTATAATATAGTTTAATTATATAATCTGTAATTTTGGTTAATAAGCCGATAACGAGCATAAATTCCTCTTTGTCATCAACACTTAAGGGTTATTCTTCTTTCTGAGAAAAGAGGAAGGAGTGAAGGGAAAGAGGACAGTTATTATTCCCTGGCCTAGCTATGAAATGCACGAAGTTCACTGGGTTTGTTTGCATAAATTTCTATTGATTCTACTTCAAGTTTCACTGTTATCAATAAGCAGAATTCCGAGATCTGCATTTAAAAACTTATTATTTTTATTAAAAGCCTGTTTCTGGGTTACTTTTTAAAATACCTACTACAAAATCACGTTAAGAATTGAAAAAGCATCTTCAACAGCCACCGATTAAAAGCCGGAGTGCCTTTTCACGGCTGGTTTTAAAGAACTAGAAACCTTTACCTAATATTTTTCAGCTGTGATTCCACCTCGTCTGCGTACATGGTCATTTTCATGCTTTTTTTGGGAGAGGGCGTTGATATCATTTTCAGTTCAAGGTCATAGTCCATTTCATCCGAGTCGGACCCGCTGGAGCGCCGGGCTGTGCTGCGCTCGCGGGACTGCCTGAAGGCCTGCAGCTCATCCCGGTACTCCACCACCACTCTGTCATCCTCATCCATATCCTGATCCTCCTCCTCCTCTTCCTCCTCCTCGATAGGCTCTTCAGGAACGTTCACTAAGCCTGTAGCGAGGCAAACTCGTTCTGATAAACTGGATTTTATCATCCGTAGGAAGCACTTCAAGACACAGAAAACCCCAAACCACCTCACTGTAATTAGTGGTCCCTTAAAAAAAGAGTCTCTGTAGTTCGCTAAGGCTAAAGAGAGGGAATATTTTGCAAAATATTCCAAGTGGAATCATTATTATAGAATAGCCTAAGTGGAAGGAAACAGCCCCAGGACAAAAATGTCTCTGGTGTTCAGTACCTCAGGGGCTGTCCAAGCACAAAGCTGGGCAGAGTAACCAAAACTGCCTCCTGAAGAAGGTGCAGTTCTTACTTCCTGAACTAAGCACAACAATTCCTGTTATCTTGGCAGGGCTTGATGTGCCAACTGCTGACTCTGCAATAATCCTTTCAAGTCCTGTAAGCAGCAATGCCAAAAAGAAGGCATGTGTCTTTATTACGAATTCATCACAGATGCTGATTTAAACAAAAACAACTTAAATTTAGTCATCAGCAGCGTGCAGGCATCTTTTCAGAAAGCAGTGCATCACCAGCACATAAAATCTGCCATGAGATTTGATACAGCCATGGCTGTACTTTAACAGGCCAATCATATGAAACTCTGACACTGTCTCATGTCAGATTTTTATATGAATTATCTTTCTATCTTAGGGAGTAGATGGAGATATTCAAGACTAATTAATGGAATTTTCTAATCTTTATTGTTCTGTATCTAGAGATTACTTTTTCATAGAGCAGAAGAATTGACTAGGCAAGTCCAACGAATTGCCCAGAATTTTGAAGAAGTCATCCCTTCTTTCTCCCCTTGATGCTCTAAGTCCCCACATCCTAAATTTGCAAAATAAGAATCTCACATAAAGAGCAGCAGCTATTTTGGTAAGCAATGAGCAGCACAGAGTCTCTGCCTCAGTCATTCCCTGCAAACTCATAAAAAATAAATCTGAATCACACTAAAGGAAAGTGCCACACAGGGGATCAGGTGAGGTTCTGCTCAAGGCCCTGTCCTTACAGGGCTGTCCCACTGGTTCCAGTTACCTGAGTGACGGTGTTTATATGGAGGGGTCAAGCCAACATCATCCCCAATGAGTGTCCTTTTCTTTATCACATCCCGATGGATCCGACGGGAATGGTACCTCCGTTTCCTGGAACACCACAAAAACAATGACATTCCTGTCACAGAAAGGGCACAATGAGCTACACTGAGTCCTGGATTAAGGATATGCAACTGTCACCTTCTTCACCAGCAGACATATATTTATGTCAGAGATCTGTTCTGAATGTTTTAAATATAAACATTCTTCACTTTAGGGTGAAAATACTTCCCTTGCAAATTCAAAGTCACATTTATTTACACGTAAGAAGCATCTACATAAACAAAGAGAAAGCAAATCCACAAATTAAAGCCCTTTTAGAGTATCTTGTCCAATCACCTGCAACGTTCCAATTCCTCTGTCCAACACTCACCAAGAATTGCTAAGAATTCCTTTCATGCCTCCGTAGTTGGGATTGCCGTATTTCATGTAATACTGGCTCCGCCTTGCAGCTCCCAGCTCTTTTTTGTCATCTGAAAAAAACCCCACATAAATGACAGGAATTTTTCCCTCTTAGAATATCTCTTGCAACACAGCATAAAAATAAATAACCACCCAAACACAAAGAGTGAAAGTAAGGCTGAGTGCATCTTACAAATCAGCATTACTTCGCCCTCCTCCGGGAAGGATTCAATTTTGCTGACACCTCTGAAATTTCTCCTACCACCACAGTTTTATTTGTGTCTAGAAACTTAATTCCAGGGAGACTGAGTTTCTACATATCAGTTTAACAGAGCATTACATCCCTCTGTCACTGCTGGAGGCTCTATTTACCTTACTCATCATCTTTCCTTTCTTTATGGATGTTTCACTTCCTGCACGGTCCAGAAATTATATGGATTTTCATTTTATTCATAAATATAATTTAATATCTCAACTGTATTTAGCAATAATTTCCACTAATACCTCATCAGCATCTCAAGTTATATCCATATTTATAAAATGTGAAATTTACCTCTGTGGAAAAGGGTGTCATAAAACCTATTCCATGGCATTGGGAAGAACACCTTGAGCCCAAGATAAAACTTCCAGTAAAATGATTTTCATACAACTTGAACTGGGTTTAATTCACACATTAAATGTGGATTTATTGTAAAATCTTAACACCTAATGGTTAGCAAAAAAACTAACAGTTTTGCAAACACAAAGGAGGTACTTTGAGTCATTAATTAGCCAACAGATAAAACCACAACAAGCAACAAGCAACAAGCTTGTTAAGCTGGTCATTTACCTTTAGTAGCAAATCTCATGAATAGCTTGTTTCCTTTAGCCAGTTTATTGGCAGGGCGAAGATCATTACGCAGGAGAGAATCCTCTTCTACCTGGGAGAGGCCATCCAACTTTGGGGGCAAAAAAGGTATTTTGGACTCAAAAATAAAATGACTGTTGAACGAAAATGGACTGCTTGCAGAGAAGCAATCAACTGGTTATTAAGAAAGTTAGTTTGCAAATTATGTTCAAGGTGAATTTTTAACGTAAATTGCCGTGAAAATTTAAAACATTTCCTTCTCTTGCTTCATAGCTTTAGCTCAGATTATTAAATCCAGTAAATGTCAATTACTGACTGAAATACAGAAAATAAATAGCATAACTCGGACACTGAAAAAATTGATTTTTTTTTTGCTTGTTTCCTATCTAAGTGGTTTCACTACCAGGTTCTCACGCCCTCACACAATGCCTAAAAAGCTTTGTTTTTCATTTAGAGCTGCTTTACAGAAACTAAAATTCAGACTTCCATGATGTATGAGTGTTCACTGAGCCATTCCTAAAGAAAATACTAATCACACCTATTATATACCCAGCCAGTGAAGATTAAATTACTTACAGGACATCAATGTGTATGCTGATTCCCACAGATCTGTGGACAGCCTAAATCCCATTTGTCTCTTTAAGCACTGCCTTCACTGCTGAAAGGTCATTGCCTTCCATCATTGTTCTTTCATTGCCTCCTCTCAGCAGAAAAGAGCAGCCAGACTCGCCCTTACACACTGGATGCTTCAAAACCTGCCTTCACAAAACACCTCTTACCTTGGTGTTATCACCAACAGCACACCTGCTCCTCCTCCCATTCCCCATCTAAGGTATTTTGATAACTGTGATTTTTCAAACTTATATGGTTAAACCTACAGTGCTGTGAAAACTTCACACCAGTGAGAGCAAACCTTGTCTGTGTTTTCACTTCCCTTCTGTACTGACCTCCACGTCACTTGGATTGTCATCCTCAACCTCGCCTTCTTCTGTCTCGTCATCAGAGCTTTCCTCCTGTTTTTCTAAGACAAATTATGGGGGAAAAAACCAAACAAACTCCATTTTAGTGTCAGCCCCGTTTGATTATGATTGCCCTACATCCTCTGAAATTAACCTGAAGGTGTTTTCCTTTCTCCTCTGAAGCCTAGAGAATAATCAAAGCACAAATGCCTACGGACACGAGAAGCACACGTGAGCACAGGAAACAAAGCAGAGAGCCCCTGTGCAGAGAACTGCCTGCAGCACACAGGGATTATTAATTTAATTCTCTGAAAGCAAATGAAATTGCACTGCATTTTCAGGGTATGGCAGAGATCAGCAAGGCCAGGATGCTAAAAGGCACATAAAAGCCTGTTTCCTTCAGTCTCCCTGTAAAATGCCACAAGCACCTACGAGTATCCAATACTAACAGGGTAAAACAGGTTATTAATCAAAAGCTTAGAGGTTTCTGAGAGAGAAGGGGGAAAAAAACAACCTTAGTGACTTAATTTTGAAGTGAAATAACTAAGAGTGCATGCTTCCAGAACTACAAAAATGGAGAGATGCTTGCAGAGATTTTTGGGTTTCTATTTTGCTCAGAGTAAGAAAACTCAAACTGTTGGGGTTTTTTATTAAAAAAAAAGTAGAGAATATGGACAGCTATCAGCATACACCAATACCATTTGCAAAGATCTCAAAGTGCTTCACAGACATCAAGACTAAAAAAACCCCCTCTTTGATACTTAATAGTTAACCTTATCTTATATCTCATCCAACAATAGACTTGAAAACTTAAAATAAGAGAGCAACAGCTGTTTAAAAGATCCTGAAAATATTCCCAAGTGAAAAGAGTAACACTTTTAAAAGAGCACAATTAACCAAACAGAAACCAAGGAGAGAATTTAGGTAAACAAACTACCCAAATTCAAACCTGAATAATTAAGTTTCACCAAGGACAGTATTCATGTACTTTTTCCCCCCACAAATTAGAAGCTTCTCATAGTAAAGACTGGTCTCTTGCTTCCCTAAATGTCTAAAAAGCCCTCAAATCCCTATCCTAAAAAAAGGAATGTAACCAAGCCAGATTGCTGCAGTGTATCTGTATTCATCTCACACCTTAAGATGTAATTGAACAGTCTGTACTTCATCTAATATCCCACTTTTCCAGATGAGCAGGAGTAATTTGGATGACAGTTTTTATTTTCAGGTGTGGTGTGATGATAATGTAATAAGTAATTTGTAGCAAACAAGATTAAATATATATATTCATGTTCCACTTAAGCAAGACAGTGCCTGGTCTCCAAAACCTTCATGACAAGTCTTACTTGAAGCATCATCAATGCTTGCCCAAAAATTAAAGTCACATGGATGGTTGAGGAGCCACTGCATTGTGGGAAAACAAGGAAAGGGGGTCAGTTAGAAGGATCCACTTGGAACCACAACAATCTCTCACACCAACCTAAGAGCAAAAGAGTCCTCAAGTAGCAAAAGGCTGATTTTACCTTACACACACAAAAGTGAAATAAATTTACAGTTCAGGCATTCAGGCACCAGATTTATCGTGACATTGAGATGTACTTTTGCTGCTTTGCTCTTTTCTAACCAACCTTTATCTTAAAGTGCTTCTTTTTCTTAAAAGTGTAATGGCCAAATTTAGAGCTGATCCACAGGGTGGTGAAGTGATGCACTGTCACGTTGGTGTGAAGGATATACTTAAAGGATGGTGGTGTAATCAAAAAAGCAATCAACTGTGGCATTTCAAAAATAGGACATTTTCTCACACCTGCTTTTTCCACACTTAGAATCCATCCTTTTACTGCCTTTGTACATCACACAGATTTATTTCTGTGCAACACACACCACTCTAAATACCAGATCTGAGTATGACCCAGCATCCAACATGTTCAGTATCGACTGAATTACTGCTTTTGGTCCAGCTCCAACCCACCTTTTAAGAAGCAGCTTCTTCAAAAGGTTTCCAAGATGAAAGCCTTTTTTAAAGTGGCAGAATACATTTACCTGAAACTATATGATAGAAGCTCCTTCAGTAATTCAGATTATGCAGTACCCCAGCACAAGTTTCATTGCTTTAACAAGATGATGTCTATATATGCATATCTCCATCTACCTTTCTTGTTTTTTTCAGCTGTCTTCTCTTCATTGTTTTCTCTGGGCTTTGTTTTCTCCTGATCAGGCAAGGAACTCATATTTATTAGAGCCCGTGTTGCCGTTACTTCATCAAGCCAGACCACGTTACCTGTGACAGACAGAAACACACAGAGACCCCAAATGCAGTTTGTGTAATCCAGCAGCCACATTCCCTGCCCCACTGCAGGCAGGTTGCTGACAGCAGCTCAGAAATGCTTTTATATGGTGACATGACAGAAGAGGCAGCAGGTGTAACTCTTGCAGGGGAAGTCATAGCCTTTAACACGCTTGATAAACTGGACAACACACAGTTTTCAGGCATATTACAAAACACAACAACTGATGAAAACCCAACTCACTGAAATGCACCTCCACAGGTATTAGAGGCTTCCTGAGCACAGAAATCAGGGTACTGAATGGGATCAGTGTATTCCTGAATGTGTTACCACACAAATGTGATTAAGGGAGCAGCAGAGGGGAGGAACTGAAGCCTCGATTTTTTTTTTCCCTTTGGCAACTTCACAGAACCTTGGACTTGACCATGGAATTCTGTTAATCTTTTCCAAAAAGCAGGAAAATAGGGGGAAATAAGAGAGTCTGCTCAGGCCCTTTGCACAGATTACCATGTACACAGGTTAACACGACTCAGTACGTGCCTCGTGTGTGTCTTCAGTACCAGCAGATGAATATAACTTATATATAACTTATTGGGCCAATTAAGAGCATTTCATAGATGTTGAAGTTGAAAGAGCTGAACCTGCTTAGAAACAGGATTTGAACAAAAGCTTTCTGCACGGATGCACTTGGTGCAAATGCAGCAACAAATGTCACTTACTGCTCTGCAGAGTGTAACCAGATACCAAGAAAACTACACAGTGACCCAAAATAAAAGATTCTCTCTTCAATTACTCAGACAAGATCTACAAGGTGAGGAACACACAGATATTAACTTCAATGAGTAGTTAATAACTTCTTTTTTTAATGCCTGCCTCTTCTTCTCATCTCCAAATTTTCAAAGCCTTTATCATTTAACATTCATCAGTTTGAAACACAGCACACTGTGTGAATGCACCTCTGCACTAAGTCACCTTGAGATGTAATTCAGTAGAGAACATTAAAGTTTTTGCCATGCTGTGATGCAAATCTATACTGAAAAGACAAAGCCTTTTTCTTGATCTTTTCATCAGCTGTAGCTGACATGTTAACTGAGATACAGCATGAAAATTAATCACTAAAAAAAGAGGTGTTCTAACTGTAACTGGGTAAAATATTGTTATGACTCTGAAGTCTGCGTTTTTGGACTGGAAGTTCACTCTGGTTCCACCTTAAATTTACTCACGTAGCATTTAAGGACAAAGGTAAGAGACAATCTTAGAAATGCAGCCTTGGGTAGAGAGTTAAGCTGTGCACTTCCAAGCTCATGCATCCCCATTGGTCCATCTAGCAGCTCTTTACTGCAATTGTCCACCCAGGGTTTATTTGGTTTCATGTTTTCTATCAGCTTGTTTCAGTACATCAAGCTGTCACAGTGACTTCAAAGTTACCAGTGTTTTGGAGAATACCATATGTTTTGTCTTGCACTTGAACATAACTCCTTCAGGGTCATGCCAGGGAAACCTTGCTACTAATTCTCAGGTCTCAGCCATGCTTGTCAATAGAAAAGTTTCCAGCAGTCCACTGGAAAACCTGCACTGGCTCCTATTTCTTTTTATATGATTTCAGTTACAGGATTTCTAGCTACACGACAATCCTTCCAGCTCCATGATCCCAACTGTAGCTCTTGTACAGCCTTCACTGTCACTGAAGAAAGCACAGCTGTTAACCACAAGCACCTTTCATCTTGCTGGCAATCTCCCTGTGGGCTCACTCCCCAGAACAGCCCCTGCCATGTGCACGTACACTCCTGTTCCGACCTACGGAAATCCCATCCAGCTGCCACCTCCTTCCACCCACCAATTTCTCCTTGAGCCTTCACTATGCAAATATGGCAGCAATTCTCCTCCTTCAGAGCACAGAGCCATCCCAACCTGCCCAACTGCACAGCTCGCTGACCTTCTCTCAGATTTACGTCAAGACGGAAGCAGAACGTTATTTAAGACCTTTCACTTTTTCCACTTAGAGAGCTGCAAGTTCTGTGCTGGCTCTTCCCAACAACAGACACTCCATCAGACAGTGGGGTTGATTTTCATCATGTTATTAATTCTTTCCCTCTACATCTCTTCTGACTAAGGCAGACAGGCAAAGTGAGACAAGCAAAGATCTGTGACTCTGAAAGCCACTGAGACATCTGAGGTACAGCTATGACCAGTATGAGAAAAACCAGTAAGAATTACAGACAGATGCTCTGTTCACTTACATGATGTGTCATCCAACCACTCGATATGGGCAGGAGGATACTCTTTGAAATAGGCAAAGATGTCCTGTGTACTCATCTCATCCACTCCACAAATGTAAATTGTGTCTAGTCTCACTTTAGGGATTGCTATAAAGGGGAAGAGAAACGAAACCGGTACTTATTCTGAGCTTTTGTATTAGTGACATGGGTTTACAAAGCAAAACATTTTAAATAAGTTAAAGGGAAGCTACTTGATGTTTGATGTACCATTCTAGATACGGTAACCTGATTTATTCTTCCAACCAATGCAAAACTTTAATAAATTGAGCATTAAAAGAGGTTACATTACAGGCACTGGTAGGTGCAGGAACTGCACAGCAATCAAACTGCCTTAAAAAGATATTTTTCTCTTTGAATACTGCCAAAGTGTTATCATGAAGTACTAGAGAGCCAGAACACTAACAGGGCAGTGCACAGAGCACTTCCATCACCTGATGGAGAGCTGTAACAGGCCACAGCTTAGCAGGTCCAAGCTGCCAGCTGGAAAAAAAGCCTTGAGAACTAACTGGGTGCCAAAAGCACCAACCTGTCATGCTCACATCTCCTGGCTGATCTGCCTATATCCCAACATGCCCAGTGCAGCTTCACTGTGGGTACAGCACATAGTCTGATCTCCCTGTGCACAGGACAGAGTCCTCCATGTGTACACACACAGTGCTCCAGGGCTGGAGAATGTAAAGAATGAAGAATTTAAAGACTCTTAAAGCAGCACTGATCCAGGAGATGAATCCTAGACATGTAGCACTAGGTGCTGTTGCCAAGT
Organism: Platyrinchus mystaceus; assembly: GCA_035041135.1. NCBI lineage: Eukaryota > Metazoa > Chordata > Aves > Passeriformes > Tyrannidae > Platyrinchus > Platyrinchus mystaceus. Next base: position 5,359,797 of record JAWWLV010000053.1, on the reverse strand, counting down.
AGGAAATGAGGCACAGAAAAAATGTCCTCACAAGGAGTGAACTGAAAACTGTCAAGCAGGTTAAAAACCAGTGACACTAAAATGAAAAGGTGGGAAGAAAACCAAAGTGATTTCTTTTGGCAAAACCTCTGGGAAAGCAGGAAATATAGGATAAATCAAGTAAAGATACTGTAAGGAAGTAAACAAAGGGATCTTTTCTCCTTGACTGTTGGATGAACTCGTACCTTTCTTCATCATGTCCCGATCCAGCGCCACATTCCTTTGGGCGAGATTCACTTCAGCTCGAAAATGAAAGCGTTTTGCTCTTTGTTCCTTCTTTTCAATTGCTTCCTGCAAAACACAAAACAGTGCAGTCAAAACAGGAATCACAGCAGCACTCTCAACAAATTGCACTGAAGGACCAGATACTTAAAATCTGCCAGCAACAACCTGTATGAATAATTTCATTGATTATGAAGAGACCTGTGAGTTTTGGAATGTAGGAGTAATTCAGTAAAACATTTCTGTGCCACAGATTAGTTTTAATGTAGGTCCAGCAACACAATGGGAGTCAAGATGCATGGAAAGCAAAGTATCTTGGACAATGCTCAGACTCCATGATGGAACAGTAAAATTACCTTTTCCTCCCTAACAAAAAGTAAAAAGGCTGTGCTCAAAAAACCAAAAAAAAAAAAAGCTCCTTTAAAAGAAGAATTTCCACCACAGGAAAAATTTGTCTTTTAAGATTACAGAGGTTGTTCCCTGTTTTTTAAATATATACAAAAACATAAAGTTGTCTCTCTCAACATGAATTTAAAAGCTGGCTATAGAGATTTTATTTAGACTGGCAACTCAGGCTCCTTTTATGTAGCTCATGAGCAACAGCCTGTGTGGATCTTGTGCAATTTTGGAAGCTCCTTGTTCCACAGATTTTATTAGGAAGCATTATAGGTTTTGGATCTTAGTAACCAAAGTCAGATTTGCAACACAAACTGTGATTCATGCCAGCTATCTGAGCAGGAGGCAAAGCCTTTGTGCATGCTGAAGAACAAAGAAATGAAATGGTTCCTCCCTTCCAGTAGCAAAAATGAAAATATGCTCAAGAGCCATAGAATAAGGATTACCTTGGAGGTTACATCTATTCCAGTAATGAAACTTCCAGCTTTGTTTTCATATCTCCTACTGGTGTCCTGAAACAAAGCAAAACGCTGATGAAATCTCAGTGAACCCCGAAAACAACACACTTGTTATACTGAAAAAAACCCTGACCATTTCTTTGAGAAATACATCCTCTTTTCCTTGATCCAAGCTACATCCCTAGACAGACAGGCACACAAGCAAGAACCTTCTCTGATGTCAGTGAAAGTAGAAGTACATGGACTGAATCAAACTTCCTTTACTGTGAGGATTCTTTCCTTTGACAAAATTTAGTATCCATGTCAGCTGCTTTTACTTACTCTCTCTAAGCAATACAGGGTAATTCATCAAATATGCTTCCTAAATAAGACTTGCAAAATTTTGGGTTTGGATATAACTTCCTTGTAAAACATGAACAGATTTAGCAATGATACCTGACTCCTGAAGTGTCAGTTTGCAGCTTTTAGTCTCAAAGATTCAGAACACGAAGCCACATCTGTAAGTTTTTATTCCTAACCATTATTTCAAACCCAACTTCCGAATAACGAGGTGAAACATTACTGGCTAAAAATGGAGAATGATAGGGGGAAAAAAATTACAAGTTTCCCATCCATCAGTCAGGACTGCTGAATCCAGAGATGTACTAAACCCCACAGCCCCTGCACCATTCTGCCCCCTCCGTTTCTTGCATATGTAAAAATGGCACCTCTTCGATCCGGCACACTCAGGACCATCACCTGGCAAGAGCCCGTGGAGTTTTTTTAGGAGTAAAAGTGTTATTTGCACTTGCGCTGCGATAATTATTTTGGCTAAAGGACCTATTTTAGATGCAAGTTAGTCAGCTTAGAAATACCAAAAAACACAATCCAACCGCTTTTCTTAGTAAGAGCATGAAAGATTGCCATATGTTTGGAGTTACTAGAAAAAGTAAGGCAAAATAAACATTATTTTTAAAGTTCAAAGCCCCCACTGTCTGAGCTTGACTCATGGAGCACGAGGAAGTACAGCAGGGTGCTGTCTCGGGCCACATGTTTGGTAGGAGCACAAGCACGTTGGTAGACCAGCTAATTAAAGATTAGTTTCTAAAGCAATTTCCAACAAGTTTGGAGAGCAAACGGCTACTTATGATTTTAGAACAGCGACCCATTTTTCGTTACTAAACCTAATCCTACTAAAACTTGTACAGAAACAATTCGCAAGAACGAAAAAGTGAACAAAACCAAAAAACAAACAGAAAGAAAACCCTCAAACCCCGCTGATGAGAGCCCACACTCCCCGTGGCTCCAGCCCAGCTCTCCCGCGGTCAGCCCCTGTTCCCAGCTCCAGGTATTCCCTGTGTTCCCTCTGCACTCTTCTCTCCCACCCAGGGAGTCCCCTGCACCCCGCAGCTGCACCCCAAACCCTGTTCTCCACCGCCTCCTTTATTCCTTCCCTTCCCACGCACATCCCGCCCGTTTCCTCCGAGGACTCGTCCCCACGCTCCCCTCGGACACCCCCAAATGCCCCCCCTGCTCTCCCTCCCGCGTCCCCGCTTTCCCCACCAGTGCCCCCCACGCCCAACGCCCTCACAGACCGCTCGCCCCCACCCCGACACCCGCAGCCCCCCTGCCCACACCCCGCGCCCCTCACCGGGATGAGCTCCCGCAGCGAGCGCCTCACGGGGATGGCCTCCAGCTCGCCCTCCTCCACCTCCATGGGCTCGGGCTCCGCGCCGCGCGGCTCCGCCGTGGCCGCGCTCGCCTCCGCCTTCACCGAGATCCGCAGGCCCCGCACGGCCGCCATGGCTCCGCCGGGCCCGCCCTCCGCGCGGCCAGCGAGACGAGCGCGCCGAGGCGCAGAGCGGCGGAGCGGGCGGGGCGAGCGGGGCGAGCGCCGCGGGAGCGGCACCGAGCGCCGGGCGGGCGGAGCGCAGCGGCACCGGCACCGGCAGCGGCACCGGCCGGAACGGAGCGCAGCGGCACCGGCAGCGGCACCGGCAGCGACAGCGGCACCGGCACCGGCAGCAGCACCGGCTGGAACGTCGCCCGCGGCCCAGCGCACCTCGAGCCCGGCGGCCCCCGAGCACAGGGCATCCCGAGAGCCAACGCATCCCTGAGCCGCCCAGCGCACCCCGAGCACCCCCCTGAGCCCTGCACCCCCCCGAGACCCGGCGCTCCCCCGAGCCCGGCGTACCCCCGGCACCCAGAGCACCCTGAACCCAGCGCACCTCGAGCATCCCCGGGCCCCACCGGAGCCCGGCGAACCCCCGAGAGCCAGCGGACCCCGAGCCCAGAGCACCCCCAACCCGGCGCAGCCCAGCGGTGCCCGGTGCGCTCCGAGCCCGGCCCAGGGCTGACATCACACAGCAGCACCTGGCAGGAACCTCGGACACAGGCGATACTTCCAAGCCAGGTGTGAAGAGTGATGGCAAAGGCCACACACACATAAGGGGAATGAAGAACAGGAGTAAACAGGACACAGGCACCTCCTGTGAGCAGCTGAGTCTGAACTAATTTGCAAGAGGAAGCACGTTTCTACGGCAGAAATTCTATTTCTTCAGGTCACGGGGAAAAGAAACCAAAAGATGGAACTTCTTCTCCTTTAGTTTTAGTTTTATAAGTAGGATGGAGTGTTGCCATGTGATCCAGATCACATTTACAAGGCCAAACCCTTCAAGGAATGGTTGGGGCTGGGTTACGTGACTCCAGGTCACTTTGCACTGCTGTCAGCAGAGCAGATGAAGCCTCTGGCTCACCCAGGTGTTTCCTTATTTTGTTTTAACATCCCTGAATGTCACCTCAGACAGAGTGTTGCTGTACTACAGCGCTTGACACTTGGCAGCATTTTGAGACTCACTCACTGAACTCAGCAAGAGACTTTCTACTGATTAAGTGTGGCTTTAGACTGGCTGCCAAAATTTTAGAGCTTCTTAGGAAAAAATAAGCTCTGGTAATTGGTTGGGACAATAAAATCAGGAGAGGAAAAACAAACCTGGGTATCAGTGGGGCTTTTACTGCCAGGTGGATGAATAGAATGTTTTCACAAGATTTTACAACTTTTTTCAGAATCTCGTTATTAACGGTGAATTCTTTAGAATTACAAGCTGATTTAGGTTTATTCTTCTGAGACTGTGCCTCAGAGTTTTGGTTTTCTTTCACATTCCTCTCGAGCCTCTAAAAGTCCACCTGAACTCAAAATGTTCATTTTTTTCAAACCTGTAGGAAGCAGGTTTGGGCAGAAGGGCTCTACCTTATTGTAGCCTTTGTGCAGCAAAGGGTGGGTTAAGGGTAATAAATTACTGAAGGGTTCAGTGGTTAAATATGGGAGGGAAAGGGAATTTGGAGAAGGCTACCAGTCTTTATCAGAAACGCCAAAAAAAGGCTGTTACAAATAATGAAGGTCAGAAAGTGACTGTAGAAGAGAAGCTGTTGATGCCCCATCCCTGGAAGTGTTCAAGGCCAGGTTGGATGGAGCTCGGAGCAACCTGGTCTAGTGGAAAGTGTCCCTGCCCATGGCAGGGGGCTGGAACGGGATGATCTTTGAGGTCTTTTCTAACCTAAACCATTCTGTGATTCTGTGAAATCATTCCAGCATAAAAATACCAAAAAGGGCGATTTAGGGCAGGAGCGTTGTTCGTTTCCGGGATTTGACCACCAGAGGGAGCTCCTGCAACAGGATTCCGAACGTGAGAGAAACCCAAACCTGATGGAAAGCTCCACTAATTCCTGTTATTTTGGGGTCTGGCTGAAAGCAGGAGATGGGGGTACGCGGATGGGGACTGGAAGGGAGGGAAGAGAAAGACCAGTCTGTGGGCCCTCAGTCAAAAAAGACCTTTTTGCCGAGGTCTGGCAGGAGTCAGAGAAATGGTGAATTTTGCCCTGGTAAGAAAGTCCTGATTGGTTCCTTTGTTTGTTTGTTTGAAGCCTGTGAACACTGAACAGAGCAGACACGTGTTCTTGCGGATATGATTTAACTCTCCTGATGTCCTGGGCTCTTAACAAGGACTTGCAGCTTTTCAAACCTGTGAAAAACCCAGCCATGGAAGTGTGTGTGCTATTTCTGCAGCTGGCTCCCAAACCCCACACATCACCAGGGAAACTGGGGCTCTGGCTTCCGAATAGATTTCGACTTCCTACCTACAGTCCATCTGGAGAGGGAACAGGATCAGCACAGGAAGGATGTTCATTCGTGAAACCATCAGAGAAGCTGAAATTAAGCACCTGGTGTTTCCTTATAGATTTGATGAACCACAGGCTTTTACCTGTAAGACAGAATATTTCCTCACTGGGATGTTGTCAGGGTTAATACAACCCTGGTTACCTGACACAGTTCCGAAGTCCCATCCTCCAGGAGACAGTGATGGGGCTCCAAAGTGCCCCACAAGAAAGCAAGATGCTGTGAGGCAGGAAAGAGCACAGCACCCTCACAGTGCACAGGGACAGCTGTGCTCTGACACTGTTTATGCAAGTGCTGCCACATGGAGACCACACGGTCGAAAAAGCACATTCCTTTCTGGGAAAAGCTCACAGAACTGAGCAGAGCTGGAGCAGATTTCAATACACGCTTTACAGATGTTGCTCTGGGTTTTAAGAGATCTCGAAGAACAATCTGAAAGTGGTAAATATTGCTCTGTTCTTACAGATGTAATTCTTGATTTGTGCCTAGCCACAGACATCTGTGGCACCAGTGGAACTTAAGCTCTTCCCCGTTGCAGACCTCTGTGGTAATGCAGTCAGATGCCCTGAATGAAATTCAACTTTTTCTTTTGCTGGGCTATTTTTAACCCAGAACGGCTCGTTGGCCCAATTCAGCATGTAGTGCCATGAAAACAGCTGTGGTGTAGGAACATGTGGCTGACAGGGAGGATGAGGGCAGGAACTGCTGGCACAGCCCTGAAGGAAAACACCCAGTGAGCTGCAGCCTTTTTACTGTGCAGGATCACAGAACATCCTGAGTTGGAAGGGACCCACAAGGATCATTGAGTCCAACTCCTGGCCCTGCACAGGACAGCCATAGGAATCCTGCCATGTCCAACTGTTCCTTGAGCTCTGTCAGGCTTGGTGCTGTGACCACTGCCCTGGGGAGCCTGTTTCAGTGCCCAGCCACATTCTGGGGGAAGAACCATATACTAATATCCAACCTAAACCTCCCTGGCACAGCTCCAGCTGCTCCCTTGGGTTCTGTCACTGCCCACAGAGAGCAGAGATCAGTACCTGCCCCTCCTCTGCACCTTGTGAGGAAGCTGCAGACCCTGACGAGGTCTCCCCTCAGTCTCCTCAAGGCTGAACAGACCAAGTGACCTCAGTCACTCCTCATAAGGCTTCCCCTCAAGGCCTGCACCCTCCTCCTGCCACAGCAGAGCCCTTTGGGAGCACTGGGAAGGCGTGAGGAGAGGCTGGTGCTGGGGGTGATCACTGCTGCTCCCAAATACCCAGAGTGAACCCCTCCAGTTGTGGTCAGCCTTCACTGGCACCCACAGAGCAAGAAACGGTGTGGCCAGCAGGACCAGGGCAGTGACCGTCCCTCTGTGCTGGGCACTGCTGAGGCACCTCATATCTTGGGTTCAGTTTTGGGTCCCTCACAACAAGAAAGACACTGAGGGGCTGGAGCGTGTCCAGAGAAGGGAACGGAGCTTGGGAAGGGTCTGGAGCAGCAGGAGAGGCTGAGGGAGCTGGGGGGGCTCAGCCTGGAGAAAAGGGGGATCAGCGGGGACCTTCTCTCTCTCTTCAGCTCCCTGACAGGAGGGTGGAGACAGGACAGCAGGACAGAGTCTTAAGCTGTGCCAGGGAGGTTCAGGTTGGACATCAGGAAGAACTTCTTCGCAGGACGAGCGATTAGATATTGGAAAGGGCTGCCCAGGGAGGTGGTGGAGTCACCGTCCCTGAAGGTACGGAAAGAGCGGACATGGCACTCAGCGCCACGCTCCAGCTGACAAGGCGGCGATCGGCCATAGGTTGGACTCGACGCTCTCGGAGGTCTCTTCCAGCCCGGGTCTGTAACTGGGCGATCCCGCGGCTCCGAACGCTCCCGCTCCGTTCCCGCTCCGCTCCCGCTCCCCGCCCGCCCTCACGGCCGAGCCCCCGCCTCACGCGCGCGCGGGGAGATGACGTCACGCCCCCGCGCGCGGTCACGTCCGGTAGGTGAGGTCAGGGCCGGGGCCGCCATTTTGAAGCGGCTCCGCGGGCGGCGGCGGCCGCGGGCGGGGGAGGAGCGCGGCCCCCATGGCCGGGCAGTTCGACTCCGAGGACCGCGCCAGCTGGTACTGGGGGCGGCTGAGCCGCGTCGACGCCGTGTCGCTGCTGCAGGGGCAGCGCCACGGCACCTTCCTGGTGCGCGACTCCGGCACCATCCCCGGCGACTTCGTGCTGTCGGTGTCCGAGAGCTCCCGCGTCTCGCACTACATCGTCAACAGCCTGGGGCCGGCGGGAGCCCGGCGGGCCGGCGGCGAGGGCCCCGGGGCCCCGGGTGAGTGACCCCCAGGGCTGGCGATGCTCCCCAGCCCCCGGGCAGGGCGGCCGGGGCGGCTCCGCTCGGCGCCCGGGCGGCGTTGGGAGGCGCGGAGCGCTTTGTGGCGGAATTAAGCCGCGTTTCCGCGGCTGCGGCCGAGCCGCCCGCCCGCACCTGCCTTCCCAGCGCCACACGAGACACGGCCCGGGGCCGGGGAGATGTGCGGCTCCAGCCTCCCGCCGCCTTTGTTTTAGCAGAGCTGGTAACGACAGCTCGTGGGGTTTGCGGGTCACCCCGGCCGGGAGAGGCTTCTGTGCCCGTGTCATCCCAAGGTCTGCCCTCTGACAAGGCAGCGCTGCGCTGTCAGGCTGAGTTCCGAGCGGGTAGTTTGAGTGGGGACTCCTCGGGATGTAATGGTAATTGTTGCTTTAAATCAGATGCGAAATTCAGGGGTTTTTTTTTCCCTTTGAAGGGGGCAGTTTGATGTTATTTCTCATCAGCCGAGCATGTAATACGCAAACGTGTTTAAGTGTAACACAGAGCACAAGGTCCTGATGGTGTCTGGGGAAAACTGTGTCATGAGAAGCAGCGTTTTTGCTGTTCAGTGCAGCTAAATGAGCCCCCAGCAACGCAGAGTCCTTGGATGTGTGAGAACCTGCAATATCCCTCCTATGGGAATTGCTGAAGCTGGTAGTGCAACTGCTCCAGTTTGGATATTAATGCTTGCAAAATGATGTGGGTCTGTTGCTGGCATCTCACCCGGGAGCCACTGGACAATTTTTGAAGTATAGTAAACCTGTGCAATAAGAGATTTGGTGAACTTATTTGGCAGAAAGTAAACATTATATGAATTTCTGCAGGGACAGTCACTTCTGATGCAGGTCTGTGGTTGGAATAAGAGACCAAGATTGGAAAGAGTGCAGAGTGCACTTAATTCACAAAGCTCCACAGGTGGACATTGCTGCTGTGGGCAGTGAGATGGTTTGCCACAAAATGTGGTGGATTGTCTCACATCTGTGCAGACAGTTTTGTTGCTGTAGCTTTGCAGAGGTTTGGTGCAGTAATTGCTGCCGTGGGTGGCTGGTGTTGTGTAGAGCAGAGTAAGTTACCAGGATGGTCTGTTGTGGAATCAGCCCAGTAGGACTTAAAAGACAGGGGTGGTGAAAACCACCAGATTGTGGCTGTCAGTTCTGGGTGGTTGATTTCTGGGGAGCAGCTCATCTCTGGAAAAACAGCGTTTCCATGTTTTTGTGGTATCACTTCAGGACAGCTATCCTGACTCTTCTGTTGTGTTACATCCTTAAGCTCATTTTGTGACATTCTATGAGCTGACGGAAGTTACGGGTGCTAAAACATTGTGGAGTTTGGTTAAAATCACTAAATATCTTGTAATTCTCTTGTTGTAAAGGTTTATCTGTTTTGAAAGAGTAGCTGTGTAAGCTGGTGGCACAGTAGGCTTAATATAACTTAAAAAGTATAATTATGTTTTAGTTGGTCTCATTTCTGTTTGTTCTCTTGCACTACAGACACTCCTACACTGGTTTTAGTAACTTTAACTAAATCATGTCTCCATGCTGATACTGCTCTCTTTTCACACTAAACCCAAGAAGGTGCTGGTAGGGTGTATTTTAATTTACACTGTGAGTGTAATTAAGGTGTTCTTTCAGAAAAAAAAGTAAGTGTGGGGATGTTCTGCAGTGGGAGGGAGATGAAAACTTTGGTAGAAGATGGAATATGATTTCGTGTTTGCACAGGGAAACCAGTGCAGTAAAAAGAGGTGAATGTTTGCAAATTGTCCTACTTGCTTATTGTCAAGCTAAAACATCAGGAAAAACAATTCTACGTGTTCTATTATGGTACAGTTTATTGGTTGGCAAACACACAGGTCTCAGTGGGAAATCTGAATGTGCCAGGTCAGGTTCTTGGGTTGATTTTTGTTGGTCTCAGTGTTTGTGAAATTCTTGAGTGCTCTAACACCCTTCTTGGGCTTAGGGAAGCCTCAGTACAGAGTGGATGAGATGAGCAGCTTTGGCTTCCCTGATATTAAAAGTCATGATGTCACAAAAACATGATTTTTTTTTCCATTTCTAAAGTATAAAATAAAATTCTGACCTTTTTGTTCAATGCACCTTTAGCCTGATGCTGCAGTTTTTAACTTCTTGCAGGTGATTTTTCACCGTAAGGAAAAATAATTACCAGAAAAATTAACCAGAACTTTTTATTTCTTCCTGAAATGCTGGAAGGCTGTTTAAAAAAAACAGGAGAAATCACTGAATTATGGGAAAAAAGAGCGCTGTTTCCACTGGAGATGGAGATTAACAGCTGAATGAGAATTAGGGTATAATTTGTGATGAAATATCACAGTCACGGGCTGAAGAAATCCCAAACAATACAAAGTGCTCCGTGCAGGCATTAGCAGTGGAACAGACAATAGCAGAAATACTAAACACATCATGTGTTTGCAATTTGATGTGGGGGTTTGGGATAAAAATGTGTGATATGCACTAAAACAAAATGCCTAAAATACCCAGAGGAAGATATGCTTTCTATTAAGAGTACAACATTATGGAGACAGAAACCTCACAGTGCAGTAAAATTTGTGCGAAGCAGGAAAGTGGGGCAGATGCAGTGCAGAAACTGGTGCTTTCACTGTGAGCTTTAAGAACATGATTCTTAACTTAGGCTTGTAAGTCACTTCATTGTGACTGGACTTCCTGGAGTCATAGAATCCTTCCAGGATGATGCCCACACATCCAGGATGATATTCCACGCTGTGGATGGAATGGCTTTAGGTGTGGGTGAGCAGTGTGGTTTAGCTCTGACCCTTGGGGTTTTGGGGGTTAGGTTTGGGTTGGGTTTTGGTTTTCTTTCCTTTTTTATATTGAAAGCAAAATGTATATAAATGCAAACCAGTGGAAGCTTGGGAAGCGCCCGCATTAGACATCTGCTCTTGTCCATCCTGTCTGCAGGAAGGAGCCTGTGAGTGCCGGTGTGTCCCGGTGTGCTCAGGGCTCTGCCCGCAGCCACTCAATGGGCTTTTGTGTTTTCATAGGGCGTTCATGGTACTTGTTTGTTTTGCTCAGCAGGAGTAGGAAGGTACTTAAGAACGAGGAAAAAAGGTGTCTCGGTGGGGGTGGGGGAACCACACGGGCTGGAATGTGGTGCCTTCAGAGCACGGTTCCCATGTGCTCCAGGGGGAAACTGCCTTACATCACTCTGATACCTTATTTTAGAATGAGAGCCTCGTGTCTCAGTGCCTGGGTGATAAGAACAGCTTTTCTGGCCCGAAACACTCTTTGTAAGTTGGGAAAGGGGACCACCTTTAAAGACTGAGTCTAAACACAGACATGAAACCCCATGTTTCTATCAGGTGTTCCCTGCACTGAAAGGGAAAGCTTTCCAAAGCTTGGGAATAAAGAGAAAACTCCCTAGTGACACTAACAATTAATTGGAGTGAAGAGAGAAATGTAAAACCCCTGAGATGTGTGAGAAAGTGAGAAGTTGCTCTGTGGTTACACCACCTGCCCCCACTCTCAAGCAGTAGAATATTGGGTGTTTTATACCCCTAATTCCCCAGTGTCTGTACAATATATAAAACATATATAATCAATCTTTTCCAGATTCACATGAAGCCAGCACAGTTCCAAAGTGTGTCAGGAGAGAATGTGCACCATAAACAGAGAACAGACAGGGTCCAGGTTTGAAGCTTTCTTTAATTCTGGGACACTGTGGATTTTTAACTCTTTCCTGGCCTTTCTGAGAGCAGGGGTTTCATTCTCTGTTCTGACACGCTGGGATGGCTGGAGTCAGGTGAAGTCCTAGTGGAGATGGAGCAGGGTGGAGTAAATAAGAAAGAGGATACTCAGCCCTTTGTGCTTCTCTCCTTACCCAGCAGAGCAGTGCTGGAGGTGCACACTGAGCAGCTCTTCTTCCCTCAACTCTGCAGGGCTGAGGAGGAGGGAAGATGATTTTTAGTCCTCCTTTTGTCCAGCTTTCATAGGAAGTGACTGAAATTCCTCCAGGAGCTGGACTTACCTTTCCATGCCTTGTGCTCTTCCTGAGAGCCCTCAGAAGATGGGGACAATGTGCTGCTCAGCCTTGTGCCTTCAGGAAAACTGTCTCCCAGGATCATAAAGGAAAACTGCTCTGATTCTCAAAAAAACCCCATTTGCCTTGTTGCTGTAACTTTCTTGTGTTAGATCTTGCCTTAATTATTCCATTGGCCTACAGGTACGAGCAGTGTTGCAGTTCAGCCAAGAAGCTGAAGAATTCCTCTGAGCCTGAAATCTGTTAATCTTTGAATTTCATTATATCAGCAAATGACAAAACTTGGAAGCCTTAGTGAGTAGAATTATTTTTGTGTTACATGTGAGCATCATGTAGCTCATTACCTTGTAGCTGAGCAAGAGTATCCCCAAAAGACTTGAACTGATGGGAAGTTTACCACTTCCTTGGCAAGGTGGATTTGTATTTTGTTTCCAACCTGCATTTTACCAACTGTGACCTTGAACTATTTTGTCCTTTTTATGCCTCTTTTAGCTGAATTTCAGAGATCTTCTGCTTAAATTCTCCAGAAAACTACAAGGTTGCTGCCTTTGTATTCTTTGGTAATTAGTTTGGATTAAGCCTGTAGATTTCTTGTTGCAAGGAGGTCTCCCCTGCCTTTTGTAGCTGCCTTACATTTTTTTTAATACAAAAGCATCAGAAGTGCACGTGGTATTCTGGCAGTGTTCTTTGTGAAGATAACATCTCTCCTTTCTGATGTTTGTCTCTTTGTCCCTTCAAGGAGTGCATTTGTCTCTCTGATCCTTGAATTTGGAGTGTCTGTGTTCTCTGGCTGTTCTTCAGTTGTGCCAAATGCCTTTTAGAGGATGATTTTCCAGGATACAGTACACTGATTTCAGTCGCTCCTTCCCTGTACATAATGTTCCAGTGGACTTCCCTTCTTAAAGTCCAACTTGTATTCAGGTACATTTGGCAGCTGCTTCAGGCTGTTGTGCATTAATTCAGGAGGGTGAACCTGTTCCAAAGGGAAAAAAAGACACTCCAAAATACCTTGTTCATCCTGGTGATGATTGTTGGTGCTGACAAGGCTGATGAATGTTACTGATGAGCTGCTCGTTCCCTACAACTTGTAAGATTTTTCTTGGAATTCTTTTGTTTCTGGAGACAGAGCTCAGCCTCCTGACTGACTCAGCTTGTGGCAGCTTTTACAAAAGTAAATTAGAGTGTCAGGTTCTGTATTTTTGTCATGTGAAATAAGTTCCATGTCAGTGAACTTCCCTGAGATTCCAAAGTGCTTTGCTGTCCCTGTAAGCCTTGACCCTTAAAGGCTCACAGCTAAGGTAGTAGGAGATAGATGCTCATGTTTCTGTCACCAGGCAGGTCTGAAACTTGATGTCTTTACCACTAGTTACAAGCTCTTTCCCACTTCCAAAGCTAGAGGAAGTGCAGCATTCCCAGATCACATCATACCCTGATGGAGTGAACTTCAGCTCTTTGGAAGTGGTGTAGGAATGCTGCCTGTCCAGCCAGAAGACATCTCCTGTGAGACCACTGAGCTAAGAAGTGCCACTGGGATGAAATTCCAGAGTTCTGGCAAAGTCTAGAGCTGTAAGTCACATCTCAGCAACAAAAGTTGAGAGCTTTGCAACTTCTCAGCATAACAATTTGGGAGAATAAGATGGAATCTTATTTCTCTCCCCATGCTGGGTTCATATTTCATCCTGATAATTACACTAACTTCCTTATCTCTTGGTGATGCCAGTTTGTGTTTCGGTTTTTTACAGTTATTTGAGGATATTGCTTTTGTTTTTTGGCTCTCTGTGTTTGTATTCATTCCTTTTGAAAGCCTTTCAGGGCTGTTAATGCATGCAAATGTGCATTTTCCGAGGGCTTAGTTCTGCTGCTTTGAGTTTCCTGTAACCAGCTTCACTAATGTTTATGTTCCTTCAGGATACTTCAAAACTTATTTATCGGGTGTTTGTCTGTGTTGAGCTTATTGAATCTGCCCTTTTCTCTGTTACAAACCCTTTTTGCTCTCTTGAAAGAGCTTGTTGTAATGTCAGCTTTCCATGCTGACAGTGCTACTTTGAAGGGGGGTTTGGATGGGTGACAGTTCGAAGGATTCTGTTTGCTTTGTACTCCAGAGCTGAGTCTCGGAACTGGTAGATATTCCCTGCAGAGAAAACAGACTTGCAAAGTAAGCATCTCTTTCTTGCTAAAAGAGTTACTCATTAAAGCATAAATCTTTTCATCTCCTCTACCCTCCCCCAGCCTTCCACGATTCTTCCCATAACTGATTGCACAGGGTATGGTGGAAATAGAACATCATGTGTGTGTTTTTCCCCCGGTGAAGAACATAAAATGGAAAAAAAAAAAAGCACAGGACACTGATTGAAAATTGAAATGGGTACTCTGCACTTTGGTGCTTGTGATGGCTTGAATATGAACATCATCTGTATTTCGGTGTATTTGAGGTTTGGATTTATAGCTTAGGCTCTGTCTGACAAACGTGGCAAAGAAACTACAAGATGTGAGATTAAAAGGCTGAGTCATACCTATTATGAAAATATATGTTGTTGCTTTGCATTGCATAAAATGCAGATAATTTTCTTTAATGGTACCTTTTATCAAAATGAAAAATAACTTCATTTGCTCATACACATCACTTTTTTGCTGCTGTGCTAAGCAGTTTTCCATAACGTCCATGTCTTTAAACCCAAGGTGTATTACAGCAGGTAAATAACCATTATTGCAGTGCTGTCCTTTGGAAATAAATCTCAACAGCAAGAGAGACTTTAAAAAAAATAATTTCCTTGAAATTGTACCAAAATTTCATTTGCTTCCTATATTTAGAGTATAAAACAGGAAAAAGGGTATTATGTGTTACTGAAAATGGTGCAGCCTCCTGAGAAAGATGCACTGAATGTTTTCCTCTCTTGGGTCCATATAACATCAAAAGAAACAGAGATATTTTTATCCTAATTCAGGAAGTTTGGCAGTGCCAATTACTCTTTTCCTTCTTTGACAAAACCTTTTAAAACCAAACTCTTATTCTCGTGATCATGATAGTGCTTAGATTAAAAACACTCTAAAAGCTGAATACGATGAATGTTGATGTAAAGATACCAAGTTCACTACAGAAATACCTCTCTGTAAACGCCTCCTCAGATGTTCTGTTTACAGTTTTAACTGTTTGATGCTCTCTTTGACATGTTGCCTTCTTTTTTCAGGGTCGAACCCCACCAGATTCCGAATAGGTGACCAAGAGTTTGATTCTTTGCCATCTTTACTGGAATTCTACAAAATACACTATTTGGACACTACAACCTTGATAGAGCCGATCTCCCGGTCCAGGCAGAATAGCGGTGTTATCCTCAGGCAGGAGGAGGCCGAGTATGTGCGAGCTCTCTTTGACTTTAATGGCAATGATGAGGAAGATCTTCCATTTAAGAAAGGAGACATACTGAAAATCTGGGATAAGCCTGAAGAGCAGTGGTGGAACGCAGAAGACAGCGAAGGGAAGAGGGGAATGATACCTGTTCCTTACGTCGAGAAGTATAGACCTTCCTCTGCTTCAGTCCCTACTCTGATTGGAGGTAACCAGGATAGTTCCCACCCACAGCCACTGGGTGGGCCGGAGCCAGGGCCCTATGCCCAGCCCAGCATCAACACTCCGCTCCCTAACCTTCAGAATGGCCCTATTTATGCCCGGGTTATCCAGAAGCGAGTCCCTAATGCCTACGACAAGACAGCCTTGGCTTTGGAGGTACATAATGGGCAAAACTTAGAAGGAAGAGATCTGTTCAAGGGATTTCCCTTTCAATCACCTTGATAGCTCTGTAGGAATAAGAAAGGGAAAAGCGTTGTAATATTGGTTTTACGTTATGGGTAAAGGCTTTTTTTTTTTTTTTTAAATAAGTGACTTAAGTCACTTGTAGATTAGATTATTGTTGATTATTGCAGCATGTTTAGGTTACTGAACCAGTATTGTGTCTTTGTCAGCCATCACTAACATAAGTGTTTCCCCATCCGTGTTTTCACTTCCCAAGTGTTTATTTTGGGGGGGAGGGAGCAGTTCCTGAGCTGTGTGTCTGACCCTGTGTTTGCTGTGTGTGCCTCACCAGCCTGTACAAGGTGTGTTGGGTTGTTTGTTGGCTTGTGTTGTGTTGGGTTTTTCCCCCCAGTCTGTCAGCAGTTTTAAAGCAATCAGTGCAAACATTGATAGTCACTTTGAAGTTACCCAGGCTGAGATGATGATGATCACACATAGGGTTTTACTGTGATATCTTCACCTTAAGCAGATTACTTCGGGTCTAGGTTGTGAAGCAGGAGTGTTTTACAATTTACATTACAATTGATTAGGGAGGTCTTGCATAAAGCAGGGATTGATGGAGCAGGATTTGTAATAAAGCAAGGAGTTTCCCTCAGGTTGATTCACTTCCTGACATGATCAAGTACTTGTACAGGCCCTTTTTGATTTTTTCTTCTTCCTCTTAAAAAGATGACTGGAGTGCTCTATCTCTCCACATCAGATAGTCCTCCCTCAAGTTAAGTTTGAGGAAATTGATAGTAAGGTACTCCCAGTGGCAGACCTTTGCCTTAGGATATGTAAATTGTATCCTTTAATCTAGGCTTTCTTTGAGCTGGAGGCTCTGGAATTTCCTGATACCTAATTGACTTCCTGTTTATATAACATTTTAAGTGCTTGGGAAAAAAACAGTTTCTGTGCTGAGTCAGAGCATCTCCTCTTCACTCTCACATACTTGGGGTAATTGTGCACAGCACAGAAGGCACTTCAGGACTCCAGTGATTTGGCAGCTGTAGGTGTGTGTCTGTAGCACAGAACTGGCAAGTGCAGCACATTCTGCAGATGGATAATTGATGTACAGCCTGGCAGATGTGACATTTTTTTTCCCATTGTAGGTAAAAATTTATCTGGGGGAGCAATGCAGATACACTCTGAGTTACTATACATTCTGTTAGATATCTGATTATTTTTAGGTTGAGAAGCATGGGGATAAATTTATGCCAACTCATCAGATTTTGGGGAAATGTGAAGGTTTTTACCCTTCATACTTTACTGCAGCCTAAAATACTGTCTTGTTCCCTGTTTTTCTCACTCTCTCCACCCAGCCACCTCCTGGAGCTTGGGAATATTCCTGAATGGCATTGCAGATTGTTGTAATTACCAGATGTTACATATTTTTTGAGCCTCTAGGTACTATGTCGTGGCATATTTGTCAAAACCTTTTGGGTTTCTTTCTGGATTTTGCTGTTAATTTTATAATATTATTTTGCTATGACTTATCAGTGTGCCACTGAATGTTCTCTCAAGCCTTAACTTTACACTTCAAAAAGCAGAACCCCCCAACACTGCCCTGTGCAGAGTTTAGGAGCGTGGAGTGAAACAAGGAGAGTGAGAAAATGCCGGTAAATCCAGACCATCATAAGCAACTTAAGAGTGAAAGGAAATCCTTTCCAGGCTGAAGAACAGCTTGTGAGTGCTGGGGCTGATCTTGTGTTAGCTCAATCCTCTTCCCCAAAACTCACATGATCTATCAAGTTGCTGTGCTTTAGGAGGAGTAGTTGTGGGGAATGTCTCTCCTCTGAGCTGCCTCACACCATTAGTATCTTTTACTAACTGGTGGTAACAGTTGAAGCTTCAGCTTCAGCTGTCGAGCCTGTTACCACCAGTTAGTAAAAGTTTGGGAGGGGGGAACTTTGTTTGGGAGGGAGGAACTGGGAAGTGTCAGCTCAGCTCATCTTTGTGACAATATAAAATTTCTGGTGCACAACATTGGCCTTTGTGGGCCTTATAAACTTACTTAAATACTTATGAGTTGAATGTGGAACTTGTTGATTGGGGTGATGCTTTCCTGTCTTGCTTCACCTCATTGAAGAAATGCAGTAGTAGTGGTGGATCTTCATCCTGTGTATAACACTGGGGAAATTTAGTTTTAGAGCATGAGCCATTTATCACTGCTCTTAGTGTCCTTCAGAGCTTCTTTGCAGCTTTTACCACTTCCAATCACAATGTTACTGAGTTGCTTTCAATGTCTGTACAGGAAAAAAAAAATAGCAATATGCACTTCGTTTTCTCCCAAGTTTTTCTTCATCCTGTCTATCAAAGTACTGTTTCTTGTTGTCTCCTTTTTTCACATTCCCTTTCACTTCATGGTGTTCCTTCCCTGTTTATTTAGAGATCTCTTTCTTAGATAACTTAGTAGAAAGCATTATGTAAATCTTACCAGTCCATTTTTGCCCAGACCTCTTTATAAATACAGAAAGTGGGATTCTTTCCAAATGAAAACTCTTATCCTCAAATCTGGCAATATTCATGGGTGGGGGTGGATCCCACTGTTTCTCTTAGAAAAATAGATTCTTAACATCAAACAGTTTTTGCCCAAACTGCAAACAGAGTATCTGTACTGCTCTGTTATTTTAAGACTGACGTGCTTTTGAAGAGCTCAGGGAAGGAGGATCAGAGCAGGCAATGTTCTAATAAAGTCTGTGCTGTGTTATGGGAAAAAAAGATTCAGCAGGAGAAGTTAACATTTGTTTTGCATGTAACTGGACCTATTCAAGGAGTTGTCAGTCTATTTTAAGAGAAAATAGAGTAGCAAAAGGGAAGATGTGTTTGGTGAATGACTCTGAGATCGATGGATTTATTTTTTGTCTTTATAACAGTAGCAGAGCTCTGCCACCTTGACCTCACCAAAGAGGAGTACTTGGAGTAAAACCTCAGCATACAGAAGTCTTCACTTGAACCTTCAGTTTTGCTTTGAAGCATATGGGGTATATTTAGTTTTAAAACTTCTGATGAAGACTGAGACAAACCTGCCTTTCTAGCAGGGTACAATGTTGTTCCCGAGGTGCTGTGCTTGGTGGGATGATGCACTATGGACTAATGGTGCCATAAGTTGATGCTAAAAGTGAGGGGAATTCAAAGAGAACACCCAGTTCTAATCTAAATGTTTTAAAATTTCAGCACTTGTAATAATGGGTCATTTTTTGAAAAGTTGTCTGTGTTGTTTTCAGGACAGTGTTTGAACTATAGCTTAATAGACAGAGTTTCAAAGCAGATCTAGAAAGATCTGTAAGTTATTGAGGAGCTAATGGAGTCACTTTATTAAGCCAGCATCTTTGAAATGATCCATGCTCACTTCAAGTCAGTCCTGCTTTGATAGGTGTAAAGATATTTATAAGAACAAAGTGGGAAGATATATATATATGTATAGAGAGAGAGAGAGATGAAATGTGAATGAAAACTTGTATCAGAGTGGTTGCTAAATGAAATTACTGCAATGGTAAAAAAGGAATATTTTATCTCAGAGGTCTTTCCCCTTTTCACAATCCCTGAAATGCAGATTTCATGTGTAGCTTCTCATAATAAGGAGAATTCATAAATGAGTGTCCCTTGGCTGCAATGACCCTGAAGCACCCCTGAAACCCAAAAAAACAGCTACAGAATCCTTCTGGGAGTGAGGGAGTGTCACAAGCACCCATATTGTAACTCACTGCCATTGCAGGGTTGAACCCACCTTTTGCAGGTGAGTTGATTGTGAAGTGTCCAAGGTAAACTCTGTATGAACACGAATCAGGGTGTGATAGTCAATAAGAGCAGTCTAAGGAAAATACCTTGCAGACAGCAAACTCAAGTGCAGCTTGTGTTCCTTCCTTCCTAGTGGGTTGGAGGTTAAATACTGTTGTGCTGGAGGCTGATACATAGATGATATCCAGGTCTGAAGAGTTTAAAATTATCTAGGACATTGTTCTTGTAATGGTTGTGATTAGGAAATAAGATTTTTCCGGTTCTAGTATTGTCACATTTAATCTCCTTCTTGTTAAATTAGAGCTGATGTATTGTTTTGGTCAGCAGAGTATTTTTATTGGTACAACCCCCCAGTGGTTATTAGCAGTGCTAGAATTATACAAAGTGCATGATTAAATTCCTAAAGAGCTGAAACTTGCATTCAGTAGTCGAGGAAGGGCTTCCTTTTTGCCTGTAGCAAATACATAAGAGGATTTTCTTCAAAATATGATTCATTAAAATGTCTATACTAATGATTACAAAAGGAAAAAATAAAGCTACAGTGAGAGTCCCAGTGGGCCTCTCATTACCAGATAAGTAATCATGAGAGGTATGGGGAGCTTAATTAAATGTCCATGAAGTGGTTTGAATTTATGAACTGTTAAAAGCTGTTCTGGCAATAGCTTGCAAGTGATTAAAACCTGTAAAGTTAATGGACATTGGTAACATCTTAAATTGTTTTCCTTGTTCTTCATTCGCTGCCTGGAAAGTGAGAATAATGAGATTCAGTTTGGATGGATTTGGAACACAGTGATGAGCATCTGTGCAAACCAGTAACTGTATATGCACTGAATTTCTGGATTAGATGCAGTGAGGCCTTTGGCCTTGCCTTCAGAGTTTATTTACAGTATAAGTGAAAGAAAAGAAGAGTATATCTGTCCCCAAAAACATCCTCCTTCTAAAGAATTCTAAAAACCATTGGTGGTTACTTGTAAATAAGATTATTGATAAAATTCTACAGAGGGATAGAAACGAGTAGACATCTTTTCAGGGTTGCATTTATTAACTCTCCAGTGTCTTTACAATGTAAATTGTGCTTTCTTAGCTTGTATAAGTGCTATTCAAAGTTCCCTTCAAGATGCAACAGAGTTGGGGACTGATCAGACCTAGAGCTGACTGCACTGCCTCGGGGAAGCGACTGCTGTGCAGTTTGACCCTTTGTCAGAGGGAGACAGTGCCTTTAGAATTGGTGCTGAGGATATCAGGGTGGAGATGAGAATAGGAGAGACATTGCTGGGCTTTTATGTAGTGTACTATGTTAAAACCAGAGACTTTGAAACAATATGTTCTAGTTTCGTTGGTCCATAGCAACCATTCTTTCATTTTTCTAGCCAAAAAAAATCAGGTCCAAGAGGGAGAGGGCATCAGTTCTCCTTAATATTTCTGTGAGTGGTGGACTTGGCAGTGCTGAGTGAATGGTTGGACTCTGATCCTCAAGATCTTTTCCAGCCTAAAAAATTCTGTGGTTCAGTGAGATTTATTTCTGTGAGAAATCTGTTGTGGGCAAGACTAAAATGTCATCTGGCCTTGCCTCTGGTAGTGGCTGTTTGAGGATGCTCAGAGTAAGAGCAGAGCAGCCTTAAGGTACTGCTGTTCACACACCTGCACATTCTCTCTGAGATCCCCCACTTATCCAGAGCCTTTTTATTAATACCTGAGAAGTGGAATTTCAAAACCAAGGAGCTGTTTAGCTTCCAGGTTAGTGTTCACTTGGTCCAGCCTGCCTTGGTGATGTTCCTGGTGGAGAGCCATCAGCGTGCAAACCTCTGTCGGTCCAGCCAGGCACACTTATTGGGATGGCACCTGATGGCAGGTCCCAAGAGTGCTCTGAGAGATTGGTATTGGATTGCTGGCTCTTCAGGTAGTTCTCACCTGACCTAGGCATGCCTTCTTCTCTCTGTACTTCCTTCAGGAGTGAATGACATGGGGGGCAGGCTGGTGTCTGAGGAACGGTCAGGACTGCTTTGTGTAGACGTGTGTCTGGTGCACTTGGGACACACCGGCAGGGAGGGCTGGGGGCTCATCCCGCTGCTTATGGGTCGTAACACGTGTTTATTTCTTGCCCCACAGGTCGGTGAGCTCGTAAAGGTCACAAAGATTAACATGAGTGGTCAGTGGGAAGGAGAATGCAATGGCAGACGTGGTCACTTTCCATTCACACATGTGAGTCTGCTGGATCAACAGAATCCCGACGAGGACTTCAGCTGAGTGTGGCTCAACAGTTGCTCTTACAGATGGGAACAATCTCAACTTGTTTTTATTGCAGATGCCATCAAGACTCTGTTCCGACCGATTGAAAGCGGAATTGCTTGGATAAGCATTCTGATAACCTGCAAACCCCTGGGACTGAACACCACCATTCCTTAATCAAGGGTCATGTAATTCAGGGTACGACAGTAGATAACTCGTGTGTCAAGTGGCAGAACTAGCCCACGATTCTAGGTTGTAATGCCTGCTTATGTCCACGTGCACGGCAGACTGGACCTTGCCAGCAGCAGCAGCCGGGGAGCGCAGGACTGTAGATGTTCAGATGACATTTATAGCTCTCTCTGGTCCCATTGCTTATGTTGCTTCTTCCTCAGGCAATGAACATCAACCTTAGACAATTCAATACACAGAAATTTCACCAGTTTATCCTGGAGCTTTCTCCATGGTTTTTTCCATCCTGAGTTCTCTGTCCTAGAAAGGCTATACAGTACTCTGCATGGTCAGTTAACATGCACAGTACACATTTATGTAGCGCTGTTGGGGACAGCCCTTATGACTTACGCATTCTTACCATGTTAATGGTAAATGACAGATCAACCTCAGAATTCTAGAAGCTTATGGACACTAGATTGATTTCTTCAGTACTGTTGATGCTTCAAACATAGCAGCTGATATTAAATTAAGATTTTTATTAACACACAAATATCTCTTTTTATCCACAAATACAAGGCTTATAGAAGTGTAAACGTCCATATCAGTGCTGAAAAATACGTGCGTAGCACTTTAATACGTAGCTTTAAAGCAGTGTTTGAGTCACTAAATATACTAAAATATTGACACTGCTTTCCAGTAAATTAAATTATGTAGGGCTAGTTTAATGTTTCTAGAATTCTTGGATACTCCTGTTATACAATACTGTTACAGTACAAATCGGTGTCAAACACAGTGAACTGACAAACCAAATATTACTTTTATTATAAAGTTACTCTGGGGACTCTTCTGGTTTGATTCCCATCTGTAAAATATTTGATAGTGAATTCATGAGGATTTTATTTTTAATAAACTAATGGAAAATAATTGTGTGCTTCTGGACTGATTCTCAAAAGGCATAATAGAGTAAATATGGCTTCCTAGCTCATAATGAAAATCAGTGCATTGAATAGGCAGTATTATGCACTGCTTGGTGGTTGTTTTTGTAGTCTGTTCTTCTAATTATCTGGTTTTCTCTAATATAAATCAGAATGGATTCAGTAAGTTTTGTAAACTGAAATTAAACACTGAAGTAACTCTCCCTTGCCTGTACCCTGGGTTGTTTTCCAAGCACAGCACTCTAGTGACCAAACTAAATTTTGTAACTTTATGACTGCAGTGTAATCCATAGAGAACGGTTTTTCTAAATACTCACATGGAAAATGCTGGTTTGGGTTGCTACAAACCAGGTGACTCGAGTGGCTCGTTGGTCGCAGGCGCTGCAGAGGCCTTTGCTGCACTGCACCGACCCTACAACAATACCGGTAACACTTTACCTCAGAACTCTGTAACATGCTGGAAGTTATAATATTTCTGTTATATTTAAGTACTGGTCGTTTTACTTCAGAACTAACCCATCAGCAAGTCTGACTAATGTTCGGGTCATGGGCACTCGTGAGCTCTGTGCACCAACGCCGATGTACGTTAATCACACCTGTCCATCACCAGCCTCGTGAGCGCTGCTGAGGATTGTCAGAGAACTGACAGCTGGGACAGTGCTGGGGGAGTGGGAACAAAGGAACTGCAGTCCTGTCCTAGCTTGGGTTGCTGTTCTGGTTAGGGTGATGTGCCAGTGATTGTGGGATCCCTTCTAGCTCAGTACAAAATTCACTTTGAGGGGAAAAGAATTGACAAACTAACTCTAAGCTCTGTAACTCATGGGTCTTCTTAAGGCTAATTTGTATTTTTCCTCTGACCTTGATATTTACTATAACTGTTTGGGTTCTTTGGTTCAATAGCTGCACTCTAAATAACAGGCTTAATATTGAGTTTTTCAGTTCCCTATATTTGCTTATATTTTTCTTCATGTATTGCAAAGGAAACATAATGAACAGTGTGTTCTTAGAGTAACACTGTTCTGAAGTATTTTTCCCAACTGCAGTTAATGAAAGCCCATATATTTGTACCTTTCCAATCAGGAGTTAAATTTTAAGAACATTTTTCTGGTAGTTTTATTATGCAAATCTTGCCTTTTTAATACAAAAGACATGGATCGAATGAATTAGCAAATAACCCTGCAAACTTTGTTGAGGTGGTTTTATTAAGACTGTATAAATTGCAAATATTTGTACACTTTGAAACAGCAAAATAAACTAGAGGAGTCTTAATAGCTGCTGTTGCACTAGAACCCCAAGTTCTTGTCAAGCAGTTTTTCTTAGTCAACTGACACATTAATGCAACTGTTTTCCACTATTCAGTTCTAAGCCAAAATGTGGTTTTGTTTCATAGGTGGTAGAAATGTTTGCATTTGGACAAAATAGACATTTCAACTTGTCAAGCTCTTAAAGGAAAATAGGTAGAACATATGTTCATGAACATGTAGATTAAATCCTTTTGTGGCCTTTGTTTATCCTCTCCTATTTGTTCCCTCCCTTCTCCCCGATGCGTGCAAAGAAATCATTGCTAAGAATGTTGGTCACAATCTTTTGTCTCTACTTGGCTGTGTTTTTTTGGTCTCTTGTGCATAGGCAGGTGTTAGAACTAGAATAATCATTTCTAGAGATACACCGTGAAAGCAGAATGCTCAATTACACTGTGTTCTTCTGGTGCATTTACACATTATATCACACTAAAAAGTACAACTGGCTGCTATGGTTTTTTTTTAATATATATTTCATTTTGGTAAACCCCAGCCTTTTTACTAATATTGGACCTGGTTAAATCTTGTTAATCTGTTTGAATTGTATTTGTTAATAATGAAAATATTTCTAATCATTTTAAGAGTAAAACACTTCATTTTTGTTAATGGTTTTGGGGAAGGATTCTAACCAAACCAGTTTGAAGAAAAATATGAAACATGTGCCATTGTATTATAACACTATCCACTTTCTTGACAGTTAAAAGTCTTTTTTTATTTTTTTGTAGCATGTAATGTATATGTTCATAGTACGTGAAGTAAATAAAAGTATAGCCAAAACTTGGACTCGGTGTCATTCTCAATCAGCTGTTGTTGGAATATTAGAATTCAGTGATCTGAAAACAGAGCTGTGGGTGTGGCCATTCTTAATTTTCCTTTCCCTCTCCTTCCAGCCATGTTTTTTGGCTGCAGTAGCAGCTGAATCAATTCACGGGAAAGTTGAGGGTGCAAGGGACAAGCAAGGATTGCATGAGCAAATTGTGCCCTGAGTACTTCCCTGGATTAGACTATTTATTCCTTATGCTTTGCCAAATCCCTGACCAATTTCCAAACATTTGCATGCCATCTGTAATGAGTGCATTCACAAGTATTTAAAGCATTTGGACAATATGCTATTATTCAGCAAGTGGATCAAGCATGGACCTCACTTTTGACAAATAAATATGCTTGGTATGTCCTGGTTTATTTATATTGTTGACCTTTGCTACTTTGGTACCTGCTGAACATGAGGATCACAGAAAAGTTCCTAAATTGATCCAAATCTAATTTATTGTGCACAACTTGCCTACAAAACTAAGCCTCAGTTGCTGAAAAATAGGGCTTTTATGGTCAAGACCTGTGAAGTGCAGAGGTGACTTGCAAGTCTCACAAATTTTAGTATATTTACACAAGGGGGTGGTGACTGCACTGCTGGGACCTTTTGGGTGCCTAAGTTGGTAGTGGTGCCATGTATTTACAAACAAGTCAGGTTTGTCATGATTCTAAATTTCAACTAAACCAGCATTTTTCTGATAGTATATCAAATAAATTGAAAAGAATGTGATTTTTTTTTTCTGGACTTGACACCTGATTTTCACCTTGGTGAAGACATGCTGATGTCTTTGATTTTTTCTTTTGTGGAACTCTGATTAAATAATCCTGATGTTTGAAAAAGGGGCCGAAAATGTCCCAGGGAAGCAAACCATTGATTTCCTGAGTTAGGCAAACGGTGATATAAAAATCATTCCATGAAATTTTTAGATTTATTTTTTAGAAAACCATTTCTAAACCATGCTTTAACTTTTGGGTGTGTGCCCTCAGTCACCCACCAGGAGCCC
>JAWWLV010000053.1:5268989-5334148 GCA_035041135.1 Platyrinchus mystaceus | reverse complement strand
TCACAGCTACCCAGAGCAAATCCCAGAATGCCAGGATGGTTTGGGTTGGAAGGGACCTTAAAGCTCATCTCGTTCCATGCCCTGCCATGTATATTACCTATATACTATATATATGTATATATATAACATATATACTATACATATACATATAAATTACAGATGTACTACATGTAATACTGGCGTATACTATAGGTAACACAGAGGGGTAGTACTATTTGTATTGTCAGCCTCTGAGGGCGGCAGAAACACTGAGAGAAAGACCCGCCCTGAGGGAAATGCCACCCCCCTGGAGCATCCCCGCTCGGCCGCCGGCCGGGCCCGCTGCCCCCTCCGCTGCCGCACAGGCACGGCACCGTGTCGGACACGGCCCCGCCGCCACAGGGCGGGGAAGCGGCGGCTCCGTCCCGGCCATTCCCGGCCGCCTCATCCCGGTTCCCTCATCCCTCCTCCCGCCCTCTCCCGCCCTCCGCCCGTTGCCAGGGAGCCGCCGTTGCCATGGCAGCGGCGGGGCGCATGCGCGCGCCCGCGGGAGTGCCCGGATGCAGCGGGAGGAGGCGCTGCCGCCATATTTGCCCGGAGAGCAGCGAGCTGGTAGCTGCCGAGCCCCCCGGACCCATCGGCTGCCATCCGCCCCGCGCCGCCCCGCCGCCGCCCCGCCCGTAGGACATGGACGATCGGGAGGACCTCGTCTATCAGGCCAAGTTGGCTGAGCAGGCTGAGCGCTACGATGGTGAGCGCGCGGGCTCCGGGAGGGCCGTGCACGGCCAAGGGGAGAGGGAAGGGAGGGAGCGGCCACAAAATGGCGGCTGGGCGGGGGAGGGGGGGCAGGGGCGGAGGAGGGGGCGCACACAAAATGGCGACGGGGAGCGCCCCTGAGGGGCCGGTGGAACCGGGGATGGGGGGCCCGGGCGAGGGGGTGTCTCGGGCCGGGGCGGGGCCCCGGGCGGGGGGCGGTGGCGGCAGGAGCCGGGAATAAAATGGCGGCCGCGAAGGGCGAGTCCTGGGGGGGCCGGGGAGCCGCCCCCGCCTCGGGGGGCTCCACAAAGAGCCCTCGCTGCCGCTCGCGGCTCCGCGGGGTCGGGGCGGGCCGGGCCCGGCGCTCCCCCGGCCGGGCCGCGCGGGGCGAGGGCGCCTCGGCGCAGACAACGCCCATGGGGGGGGCCCGGCCCGCCGCCCCTCGTCCGCCGGGGTCCGCCGGGGTCCCGGGGGACGGGGCTGCGCCTCCTTCTCTGCCTTCACCCCCGGCTGGACACCCCGCTGCCCCTGGCAAGCCCGGAGAGAGCGAGCGCTCGCCCTGCAGGGATCGGGGACATGATTCATTGCCCAGAGAAAACGCGTACGCTCTCGTTATGTGGTAGAAATTATTACGGATCGTTTTACTTTTCCAGCACCTTCTTTTCATCCTTTTTTCCGCTTTAAGCTTGTGCGCTGTGCCTGATCATTAAATATACCTGATCATTTAATATCTGGGGAGAAAGGGGTACAGGGGAGGAACTGGCAACCCTGGGGTGGTGTCTCTTGGCCCAAAAATGTCTGTCTTGCATCTGTTCCCTTAAACATGGTTCCCTTGCACTGAATAGAAAGGGCCTTTAATTTTCTCGATGGTGTTGCTCATCTGGGACTGTTACTTTGGCCCAAGAGCTATGATTATTCATTTAAAGTGAAATGAACACCCTTGCATACAGAAAGTGTGAATGCAGTTACACTTCATTTAGAGGTAGGAAGACACTCTAGATACTTTCTGTTCATAAATTTCGTAGGCAACGTGACAAAGGTTTCACCAAATGACCAATTTTTCCTGAGCTGTGCTTAAAACCTTGTGATGACACCATCGCAGAACATCCGAAAAATGCACGTTTTGGAGAGGAAAATAGAACCTGCAACAAAAAGGAGGGCTAAGTAAGACTCCTTTCAGTTACAGTTCAGATAGGGAAATATGGTAGAACAAATAATACCAATATATGAGAGCAGTCAAGCGGTTTCTACAATAACTGAAGGACTTGGAGAGAATAAATGCCCTCCCAAAACCCAGGTATTGGGGTACAATGTGACTGACTCGGGCAGAGGCACACAAGCAGTTCCATATTCCACAATAAGTGTGCAGGAGGGAAGGGTTCTCCACCTGGTATGGATGAGTCAGTGCAACTGGAAGTGTTGGCTTTGGTTTGAGTGGAAACCCAGGTTGGATGCTTGGCCAACATCCTGGAGAATTCATCATCCTTGGGAGCTCTTGAGGCATTCCTGTGTTTCTGGGGTTTTCATAAGTCAGCAGTAAATCAGTTCTTTCAAAGGTAATCAGACTCTTCCCCCATGGCACAGATCTGCAATGCAAACTTCCTGTCAACTAATAAAAATTGATTAGTAGGGATTATTGCCTTGGTGCAGCATTTCCCTTGATGGACTTTTGGTCCTACCAGTGCTGGGAGTGTTTGCTAAACAAGCTGCCTAGAGCAAAATGTGGACTCGTTCTGCTGTATTGCTTCTGAATGGTAATGAGACTTGTTACAATTTCGGAGGGAGCATTAAACTTAAAGTTGCCTTGTTTAAATCACTGCTGTGGGTTTTAGACTTGCAGAGTTTTTGGGAACCAAGTTGGGTAAACATATTTAAGGTGCACCCTCTAATTCTGCCAAGTGTAAATGCATCTTCACAATGCTCGTGTCCATGGCCTGGAAGAAAATGTACTGTAGATACTGTTTTATCATGTAATTCTGTGTTCTTGTTCAGCTGAAACAATTAAAAATTATTGGCATAATTTGTTCTTGTTTATATGAAATAATGCAGTTCTGCCAAGATCATAGCAGAATAATTCTGTGAACAAAATGGTTTGGGAAGCAGTATGGCAAAATGTCAGTTAAACTTAATTTTGCTCCTCAGTTCGCTCTTTGAGATGCCCAATCCTGAGGTCACAGTTACTAATTGACACATAAAATGAGGTGATGGTAAGTACTGTCCACAAATATGTTGTAACACAAATCCCTTGGGTAATTTGAATACGAGTTTGACGATTTTTTTTGTGCTTAACATTAGATTGTCTCAAGTTCTGTCCCATCTTCTTCCTCCTGGAGACTTAAGAGTGGTGGGTTGCTATTTATGTATAGCTCATGGCATTTATAGCAGCACTTATGGTGGGCATCCAACTGTGGCTTCTTTGGTGTTACTTACCTGACCTACTTAGGGAATTCATGAAGTCTTGGGAACTGCATTTGTGAATGGTTGGGATCGAGTCTTGTATCTCTACTGTCCTCAGTGTGTTGGCCCAGATTAAGAGGACAACTTTCTAGGTACTTCTGCAGTGTAAGTAGCACTTAAACCCTGATCTCTAGAGATAGTCAGACACCCAAATCTCTTAATATCTTCACAGATCTGCTTAGGTATGTCATGGCAAATCACAAAATGCCAGGAAGCTTACTTGTAGTACAGGAAGCTTTGTGAGAAATCTCACTCACTGCTATTCCTTCAAACATTGTCATTGGTAGAATAATATATAACTCTAAATGGTCTCCTTTTTTGGAAAACAATTGGAGTAAGTAAGATTGTGTTGGCTTGTGAAATTACCATCCTAACGTTTGAGTTCTTCATATCAAGTGGATGGATCTGGATTGCTGCAGACTGCTGCTCAATGTTGAAACCTGTTCCTCCTTGTGGGAGCTGGGTAACATCTTTGTTTTACTCTGACTAAAAAAAATTATATACTTTAAACAGCTGCTTTGTACTGCAAGTCTTGAAGTACATGGCTAAGGTGAGGTGAAATAGGTGGGGTTTTCCCCCTCAAAACAAGCTAATAGGTCAAGGTACAGGTAAGGAGAAAACCCAACCCATCATTATTTGACAGGTCTACTGACTCCCAATGCAGCACCCTATGTATTTATAAACTGTCTATCAGGGAAATGTGTCTTTATTATGAGGGCAGTGTGGGCAGCATTGGGTTCAAGTCAGGATTTGAACCCCTTTTAGAAAAAAAATCATAGTTACAGATGTTCAGCTTAGAGCTTAATGAAGAATCAATCAACTAAGTCAAAAATTAAAATTAGGTTGCGTATTAATTTTGGTTTGCAGGTAATTGGTCTGTGTCAACCAAATGTCAAGCACACTTAAGTTTTTTGGGTTTCTCCCCCAGTTAATGTTCAGCACTTACCCTGTCTGTCAGAAGTCTTAATGTTGTAGTGATGTGGGGTATGACTGTGTCTGAACTGGGTACATGTGAAATTGCTAAAAGGCAGAAAAATCTCAGCAAATCCCTGAGAATTGTGGGAATCTTAGTGTTACATGGCCAAGACAGTGTGGGAGGAATAAGATTTCATTTTTTTGAGGGACACTTGTACATACTGGGACATAAATTGACTTGTGATGGTCAGGAGTTGTGTGGGAGAGGGCCTTTGTCTGTAATGGCCTTCTTGAACTTCCTGAGGTACCAAGAGCAACCAAAGGAGACAAAATTCTACAACTGGATGGTTTGGTTCTCTACAAGGAGCCCAGAATCTGAACTGGTGTCCAGTGCACTGAGTACTTGTGTCAGATCTCAGTCAAGCCCAGAAATGTATGATGAGGTTCAGTCTTTAGAGGTGAAACACTGGGGAAACCCTCTTTATTTATGGTCACAGCTTGAAGACATTATAATCATGACTTAGAAATGATGTTCTTGTTGCAAGAAGGAGTTGTGGTGGTCCATAAGGATTGATTATGCAGAACATACCACTGTTGCTTGGATGACTTGGCCTTACCCTGCGTTGTTTCTCCAGGTGTGTGAAGGTCCAGGTGTATCTGTAGGACTGGATTGCAGTCACACAGTCCCATGGGGAAATGTTTTGACTGCACCAGCTTTTACACACCTTACACAAGGAATAGCAGCATAACCCTCTGCTTTGTGCACAAAATAACAAACCCACTGTGCAGGATTGGTATTATTTTGTATTTTTTTTTCCTCCTTGCCTGTTGGTTGTCTTAACTTCTTGGAATCTACCTGTTAGGTTCTTTTATGCTCATTTGTATAGAACTTGTACATGGTGGTGAGTGTGAAATGCTTCTCATGTTTACTTGTGTTCTGGTCTGAGCCTTAGAACCAGCTCACTTCTCTACATGAGGAGCAAGATTAATTTTTTTCCCCTGAGTAGTTGTTGTCTGAGCTGGTGACCTGAATCAGCCGGTTGAGAGGTCAGAGAGGTGTTGAGCTGGCACGAGGGAATTGATAGGGATAGGGGGAAAGCCATCCATGCACTCACCTCCCTGTGAGCTGCAGGAGGGGCTTAGCCATCCCTTAAGTCTTCCTGGCCAGATGCTGGATTTCTTAAGAGAACAGAAAAACCTGGTGCAGGCAGTGTAGTGGTGTTTAGAGGAAGAGTTCCTGATGGATGGAAGGATGAGACCTACTTTCTCTTGGAACTCATCAAGCCCACTGATGCCGGGGGGGGGCTGCAGTTTTGGGGAATGCAACCTGGGGCATTAGTCTGCACAGCTACAGTCATCAGTCTTTGAAGAAAACACACTTGCTCCTATTTCTTCAGTTCCTTTTGTGGTTGTTCTTAGCAGTTTGCTGCTACTGCTGAGTCAGTTCTCAATGTTTGCTTCTGTTTCTCTGGATCACTTAGAAGTGTTAGAGTACTTCCCAGCACAGATCCCTGTGGGATTCCACTGGTGGTCTTTCTCTGTTCTGAACTCTTCAGTCTCATATTCATACCCTGTTTCCTGTCTTTCAGCCAAGTGTTTATCCATGTGAGGACTTTCCTTCCTATCCCATGGCAGTTGAGTTCCTTAAAGCACCTTGGGTGAGGGACCTTGTCAAATGCCTTTGGGAAATCCAGCTGTATCAATCATGTCTTCCTTGTCCATGTGCTTGGCTCATTCAGAGCATTCCAGTAGGTTTGTGAGGCGTTACTGGAGTTAACAGAAGGCCACGTTCTGCAGCAGAATGTTTGTGCAGATACCCACTCATTCAGGGTAGTTTTTGTAATTCCCTTTAACCTGACCCCTGGTGAGTGTCAGGTTAATGGTTTTGTAGTTCCTCTTGAGTGTCTGCTGGAACCCTTCTCAGATTAACAGTGCTGGCCACTTTGTGTTTGCTGCTGCTGGTGAAGACTTAACTGAGAGATTACTCTTTAGGGTCAGATACTTTGAGTTCTTGTGACTTGTGGCTGATCATCTTTTGTTGTACAAGACTAATACTTGTACTGAGTCTCCTCTGAATACTGGTTATGGTGCATGATCATCCTTGGTGGACACATAGGAAGATTCTTTTTTCTCCTCTGTCCTTCACATTCTCACAGCACGCTGGATACTCTCAGCTTTTAGCTCTTGAAATGCTGAAATAGATAACTGGGCAGCAGCTTAGAAACTTGAAGGGCTTGGTCTGCTTTATTGCCCTTAGATAAGGGGAATAGAAAGGATTAAACTTAAAGCACAGCTTCCTTTTTCTGATGTTCTGCTGCTGCTACTGAAGTCTTAATGGAGAGTTAAGACAGTGCTTCTGCTACTCTTCATAAATATCTAAGAATTCTACCTTTTGGGTTCTCCTAAGGTTCATTTGATCTGACTGTGATGGCCATCAAGTCATCTCCATCCCACCTTTACTCAACAAGTTCTTTTTCTGTTCTTATTTCAACCAGCTTTCTCACTTGTAAGTAGTTCCTCTTTTGGAAGTGAGGCACACACACCACTGAGAGATGTTGTAGCTCTTGTTTCTGCTGTGGTAACGATGAACCAGTGTGTGGTGGTGGCAGGGGATAGTTACTTCAGCACTGAGGTGGAAGTAGATTCTGCATATGTTGGAAATCATGAAGAGGGGTTGTTCATTATATATAACAATTGTTGGTAAACAATCAATCTGACACTGTAGCATCCTGGTTAGGGAGACCCAGGCACTCTGTGATACCTCAACTAGAGGCTGCAAATACTGTAGTTTTACCCCAGCAAGTTCTCTTCAGTGCATCAGCCTTTGTTTAGGCCAGATGGTTTCTGCTACAAGCACAGATTTTGATGGAACTATCAGATAGTGGCTATTCCTTTGATAGGGTCTGCTGTTTCTTGTTTTGTATCCTATATTGGGAAGGTTTCTAGTCTTTCCTTTAAATTTGTTGTTCATCTCCTATTTCCATATTCCCTTACACAGGGACATATCAGTTCCTCTGATTTTTTTTGGATTCTGGAGTTCGAGAAGCAACAAATACTTAGTTTCCCATCTGTCTCTGTTGGACAACCAGTCATTATTTTGTGACCTAGTAGGAGTCCTTATCAGCTGTGCCCTTTGTACAAATCCTGTAGCTTGGCCCCTGGTAGATGGTTTGTCAAACATGTGCTTCTCACCACTTGTAAACTTCCCCCTTACCTTTCAGAGTAAGGCTTATTCTTAGTCTTTCACGTTAAAACCCCAGTCCCAAGCTGTGTACCTTGGGATTTTAAAAACCTCTTGTAGGCAGCTCTGAGTGTGGTGGTGACCACTGTCCAAACCCTTTATGCTTTACAAGCTGTGCATGTGTGTCCCTGCTGATACTCAGCAGTGGCTGGAGGGGAGTCAGCAGTGTTTGCAGTGAGGAGCCAGCATTTTAAATTGGAGGAGTAGGCTGGAGGAACTTCAAAAAATGATATGGGCATCATTATAGTTTCATAGTATCATAGGCAGTTGTTTGGAGTCTCAATCAAATGCCTTTTTCCAATAGAATATGCAAATCTGATCAGACCAAATATCTGTTTATTGTGTTATTTCTTAATCAACAGCAAGTGCTTGGGGAAGGATATAAATGTAGGGCGAGTGTATCATTCTCCAGGATATTCCCCTCTCCTCCCATGGTTTATACTTTTGGGATTTCCTGCTCTGGTGGTGGCATGATCTGACAGGAGCATAATAAATCAACAGCCACAGTCAACTGACAGGCTGGAACTTAACCACTTAAACTACAGTCTCTGGCTTTTTGAATCTGCATAACACCACTTTCTCCACAATGCAGTGTAAGCGGCTCTGGGTTCTGTGTGCAGCGAGTTGTCATTGCTGCACTAATCCTTCTTATTGAAATGTAATCTCAGACCTGTGTTTTGTCTTGAATGGGCCCTCAGCTTTTCACCTCCTTGTGGAAACTTCCAGATAGGTAGAGCTGCACTTAGAATATAAAACATTTTTTCTCTTGGCAGGCATAGATGGCTTTGGTTTTGTATAGAATTTTTCTGTTTTCTGTTGGAGAAGATACAGATATGTTGTCCCCTTGCTTTTTTACTGCCAGAGTTCTTAAGATTGTACATCAGGCTTAAACTTTCAGGGCTGGATTGTGGCTTTACTGTGGGAGGCCAAGGTGTGTGCATAACATTATTTTATCTTATTGAAATATCAGCCCAGAGTTTTGTGTTGTAAGTAAAGTTGTGCTCATTACTAAACTGGAAACCTTTCTCCAACAGCTTTGTGGGTAGACTGATAAATGTTTTCTCTTTGGGTAAGATACTTGTTTATGGGTGGGATTCTGATCTGTGGTTGTGTAGTAGTTAGCTAGTAACAGGATAAATATTTTGAGGATTTGAGGAGAAGACCTTTCAGTTCCTTTTATCAGGAATTCCTTTATAATGAGAGGTTGTGTATCCAGGATGAGGAGTTGGTGAAGCTGGAGGGTTCACAGATGAAGAAAACCTCAGGTGCTCCCCCCGTCCTCCAGCGTCTTGTTATCAGTGGCTGTCACTTGGCAGAGAGTCTGTTTGACTTACTAACAACTCAGTCATAAAAATGCTGGGGTGATAAGGTCTGGTTTATGACACCAGTAGTTGTGAGCAGGTGGCTGTTTTCCTTTGGCTCCATTGTTTCCATGGTTATGGTGGCTCTACAAGAGAGTAGTTAATGACTTTCTTTGCAGAAGCCTGAAGAGGTGGAGCAGGCTGAGTGTGTACTGACAGAGGTGCTTCTCATGGACGTGCCTCTGCTACTGCTCAGCTGGGGTTGGATTTGCCCCCCAGTGCACAGGGCTGTTGGACCTTTGTTTCAAGATGTTTAGGCAAGTAATGGATAAAATCCTGCAGAAACCAAGCAGTTGATTAGATCTGTAATGGTAGGTTTGAATGTACTCTGGGAATCAGATGCTCCTTTACAGGGAACAGCAAGTCCTCTGTGTAGCTTTTTCTTTTAAATTTCCACAGTAGACAAATTCTTCTACGTAAGAGATTGTGAAAGAGACCTGCAGTAGAGTTGATAAAACACACCCATTTTTTCCCCAGTTGTTGCAATTTTCTGATACAGTCAGAAGATCTTGGAAGCTGTTATTGTACATGTTTCTCAACCTCCACACTTCTGGACTAATGATTCCATGTGTTTCATTGTTCATTATATGAGATAGGTGTGAATAGTTTTTTGTTCACTTCATTGAGAAGCAGTTTTTCTGTAGGAGCATTGTAGTGCATTCAGTGGTATGACTGAAGTGTTCTGTAATTAATCCCAGGACTTAAAGCACAATAATATAAACTGTTTTATTAAAGGGCAGGATCTTCTGTACCCTCTTGTGTTGCTGTGTGGTGTCAGAGTACAGGGTTGCAAGTGTCATTGAGAAAGCGTGGTGTTCTTCAGGAAGCTGCAGGTTTCAGAAAGGTTTTAGTGTTACTCAGTTTCCCCTGGCTTTCATAACTTCAGAGAAGATCTAACAGGACAGATTTGATGGGATCTTGGTTAGTTCAGCTTGCCTGTCTAAAACCCTGTATGTTTGATTAAAGTGTAATAATTAAACCAAAGATCTTCAGATTGGTGGAGATTCTGTGATGTGGAGAAGCAAAATCTACTGGTAGAGGTAGAGATTTTTTTTTTCCCCCACTTCCATTGAGAGCCACTATAAAATTTTGTCCTACACATGTGAAGACCTGTTGGAGACTGATAACGTTCCTACCAGGGAAAAGACTGAGCCTACAGTCTCCATTGCTGAAATAGCTTCTATCTGCTTAAGATTGTGATTTTGACACCTGAGGGGGGAAAAAAATGACAATTAAGCTTAATTAGTTTGCCATTGCTTGTGCTACCATGACACAGCAGAACCCAAGGAAGCAAAAGGATGGGAAGGATAGTGAGTGAGCAAAGGAAATAGGCCACAGAACAGCAGGGCATCATGTTATGGGAGGCACAGCCCAATCACGTGCTTGTACTTCTGGCAGAAGCAAAATGTGTGAGTTGTGTC
Organism: Platyrinchus mystaceus; assembly: GCA_035041135.1. Lineage (NCBI taxonomy): Eukaryota > Metazoa > Chordata > Aves > Passeriformes > Tyrannidae > Platyrinchus > Platyrinchus mystaceus. The sequence continues at coordinate 5,324,018 of JAWWLV010000053.1, read as the reverse complement.
CCTCTGTGCCTGGCAGGTAGTGCTGGAACAGTTGTTCTCTTGAGATGTGGTTACTTGGGGCTTGGTCTCGTTCATTGATGGTCATGTTTTCTGTCTGGGATTCCCACCGGTTCTGGAAGGTGAATGAAGTGGTGACTGAACTGAAGCCCTGCATGGCAGGACACCCCTGATCCCTGCATGTCTCATACTTGGCTCTCACTGCATATTTAACACTACTTTTCTAATGTGTTGCAAGCAATCAGAACGTGGTTAGGTAAGGAAAGGATTATAACCTTCCTTAAGTAGTTCAATCTTTTGCTTCAACGGGAGTGTAGGAAAGTATACTTGGGAATAATTGTTTTAACTTGAGGTTTAGAAGTCCTTTTCAACAGGCTTGAAATATAAATATAAGTTAATTCATGTTTTGTGTGAGTGGCTGCTTGGCATGGGTAAATATGTTTTGCTCTGGGTACCCTCAGGATTACTTTTTTGTTGCTTCTCCAAGCACCAGGTTTTTCTTTTGGAAGTTCTTGTTGCAACTTTAACTCTCTCCCCTATTAACAGTACTCGTACTTCTGTACATCTGTTCAAATCTGGATTTTATTTTTTTGGTGATTACTGTATTACACCACGTTCCAGTTGACAAATTAGCAGAGCATTCTGTAATTTTTCAGTTTATCCTGCCAGTGCCAAGAGCCAGGTTACATTTGCTCATGCTTTTCTCACTGTTCTCTGCCTCCTCTGAAGCACTTTGAACAACTCACATTCCTGTAGGATTGTCCTGATAACTGTAATATGGAAAATTATTATGTGGAAAAATGTTCTTGCTGCTAAATCCTTTTTTCCTGTTAAAAAAGCAAACAAAACCCAAACCAAAGACCAGAAAAATAAAACCAAAAACTAAATTACCTTTAAACAATTTTGGAGGAGCCTTGTAAAATGCCTTTAAATGAACATCAGGTACTTCCTTTGTGCACGTGCTGATTGATTTGTTTGGAACACTCCAGTGTAAAAGTGAGGAGTAACTGTGATAAAAGGAGGAGGAATCCTAATTTCATGAGCTGTCATTAACATCCAGCTTGTGTTGAATGGTTTGAAAGATGCTTCAGCTGTGAGAATTAATTGCCTGACCTCTTCCTCCTAGAAATGGTTGAGTCAATGAAGAAAGTGGCTGGAATGGATGTGGAGTTGACAGTGGAAGAAAGGAACCTGCTTTCTGTTGCGTATAAAAACGTGATCGGAGCCAGAAGAGCTTCCTGGAGAATAATCAGCAGCATTGAACAGAAAGAAGAAAACAAAGGTGGAGAAGACAAATTAAAAATGATTCGGGAATATCGGCAAATGGTAAGATGGGGTTGGTCTGGCAGCACTGGGGCACTTGGGTCCCGTCCAGCTGTGGCATCCCTGCCATTAACTGCCCTGCTGGTCACATTGCCTGTGGTGTGGTGACCTGTGACAGTCCTGCAGAGCTGCAGGTTGTTCCTTATCTGGAGAATAAATATCCTTGGTGAAGGGGAGAGGTTGGGTGTTTTGTGTAAACACTCAAAAAGGGCAGTAGACTCAAAGAGAGGGAGAGCTTTTCCTTCAGTGCATCAACATCTGCCAAGAATATGAACTTTGCTGGCACCTTTTCTTCTCTGCTTGCTCAAGTGTAAGGCTGCACATGCTCAGGAGGTCCTTGCTCTTTTCTCTCCAACCTGACTTACCCCAAGCAACTTTTGTTTTTATTAACCCTGTCAGAGGAGGTGTTTGGCTGTTGAGCTTCCCCTTCTGATAAAAGTTGCTTTGGCTCGTACAGTGACACTTTGTGCCTTTCCAGTTCTCTGTCCTGTAGAGTTCAAAATCCTGACAGTTGAAAGGCCAGTGGGGAAGGATCTTCAGTGCTGTTCTTGGCTCCTTTACCTTGTGTATCACTCTGTGTTCCTGGGGGTGGTGGATGCTCAGATTCACGGTCATCTCAGCTGTGAAACTTGGATGTGTAACAACCTCCAGGGCCTTGCTGTTTTCTCTCTTTTGAGAAAGGGAAAAATTGATCCACATAACTTCATGGTGACTAGTCAGTGTGTGCAGCTTTACCTAAAATGGAGAACTTGGAGCAAGCTTTGGCTTTCATTTGTAATGGCTAATGAAACCTTCAGCTATTAGAACAGAGAGTTGTTGTTCCCCCTCCCCCCTTCCCTAAATGATGCTTTAGCACGGAGCAGGGATGCTCCCATACTGCTTAAATCCCACACACTTCTGCAGAGACTTAATCTCCATTATTTGAGGACAAGTGCCTCCACATGGTTCACATCTTCACTTCCAGAGAAACAGTGGAGTCTATTATATCACCTGGCACTGATTCATTTACCACCAATGGAAATGATGTTGGCTTGGAAATCTTCTCTCAGGAATGGCTCTGGACTACTTTCTGTTGACTCACAGGGTTTCTGTTGCTCCATGGAATTGTTAAAGTTGTGAGTTTCTAATTTTATGCTGGCATGATGATGGGATGAGACTCTGCCAGTTACATACAGTCCCAAATACCTTTTCTTGATGGATGTCTACAATCTTTCTAACAGAACATATAAAACAAGACAATAGCTGTCTGATTGTTTAAATTTGTCTAACACTGTGTGCTTCCAGGTTCTTCTGCACAAGATATTGTGGATGGTTTCTGTCTTCTGCCAAAGATCCTTTAATGGTGAAAAGACTTGGGTTTTTTTGTTTTGGAAGGACTTTAGAAATAGGCATTATTCTTCGTAAAAAGGACAAGGACCGTGCTGGACTGGGGTGCAAGAAATGAATGTCTGTAGTCCTTGAGGCATCAGGACAGAGGCCACACTGAAGTGCAGTGTCATGCCAGCAGTGTCCTCAGCTGTTAAATCCTTAAAGGGAACGGCTCTCACAGCTGCCTGAGGTGGAGGAGTGCAGTGAGAACTGGCATGTGGTTCTGTGCTGGAGAAACACTGGCTGTGCCTGCTCAGCTCCAGAGGGAGTTTTCCCAAGAGGCTTCTGAGTGTTGTCTGTAGCTGAAGACCAGATCCTGTTAGGAGCTGCTGGGAGAACTTATTAAGGGTTGGCATCTGCTGTAAGGAGAATGTGAATGGGTTTGGTCTCCATCAGTATTTATAACTTAGCTTGTGGCTGATGTTAGGAGGGTTTTTTTTTTGCTCCCAGCCAGCCTGACTTGGGGCAGAGCTCAAGGGATGGTGTGTTGAGAGGGCAGGGCCAGACTGGGTGTTTGTGAAGCATCAACCAGGCAACTGAGAGGTGCTGGCGGACACCAGGCTTTGCCTCTCCCCAAACCACTTCAGATGAATGTAGCAAAACACATCCATAGCCACGGGGGAAAAGGCCATTTACCTGCTTCCTTTGTAAACAGGCTGCTCTCCTGGGCCTCGTGGCCATCTGGACACACCAGCAGAGCCCCCCTGCATTTCCCATCTGGCTGCATCACTGGGGTTTGTGTCCTTCATCCTCGAGAGCATGAAGGGTGTGTGGCTGCAGTTCACTTCCTTGCAGTCAAACCAAGTCCATTCCCATAGCATAGGACAGGTATTCCTTCCCTTTTCTGCAGATGGGGCTGTGGGTGTTTCTGGTGCTCTGACTTAAAGCCTGGGTTGTGTTTTTGGGCACCTGCCAGGCTGTCTCCTCCATGCTCTCCCCTTAGAAAGGTTAGGCAATGAATAAGTTCGCTTATTTTATTTTGATCACCTGTGTTTTAGAAGCTTTTGCATCTGCAGAGTTGAGAACTCAGCCTGATGAACCAAAGGAATCTGATGAACCAGCAATGGCACTGAAGTAAAGACAGGCAGGGTGGATTGGGGCAGCTCCTGTGCACCCACTGGGACGAGCAGTCCTTCCTTGCTGGTCAGATTCTGTAGGACCAATGTCATATTTGGAGCTGGAATGGTGATAGACCCTAAACCTGCCTGTCAGGAATGCTCTGAGCAGGCTTAGTGTGGGCTCCTGTGCTGCTTTGCTGCTTTGCAGAGCTTGCTAAGCCACTCTGTCTAGAACAGATCCTTTTTGTACAAGAGCTTTTAGGGTTTTGTTATGGTTTCTTTTTTTTGTGTGTGTGTGTGTGTTTTGTTTTGTTCCTTATCAACTTGATTTGTATTAAATCTTTTTAAACTAAGCTTGGTCAGGACATTTACATTGCTCTGGACAAGAGCTGATCTCTGATAACTTGTGTGACTGATCCTTTAGGCAAAGCTGAAAAAAGGTCTGTCTGAGATGAAATAGAAGTTTGTACATGTATGGTTATTTAACTAAAGAGGATTAGAAACTGATTTAATTCTTTGCAGTTTTGCTGAAGATCTCTCTGCAAAAGAAGTCATTGAAAAAGAGGATCAAGAGGAAAGAAGTTTGCAGGAACTGACTGCTGGCCAAAGGTTTTATATTGTAGCCCAAGAATATATGAAGTGACTATATTTCAGCAACTTCCTTAAGCTTTTGTCACATAACTCTTAAGTAAAGCATCTGTTCCTCTGAATGTCAGGGCATTCTGACACTGTTTGTACATGAAATTTGCTGCTGATTAATTATCTAAAGGAACTTCTGCAAATCTGTTATTTTGTACAAATCAGTGTGTGTGTGTATGTGCCAGTTTAACGGTTATTTTGGATCTGTAATTTTAACACCTTTTTAGTAACACCTTTTTAGCTGGTGTGGTTACAAGCCCTGACAGTTTGGGAGCTGAATGGTGGTAAAAGTGTTTCATGGCAAGGAAAATGCTTAAAGAAAGGAGGAAAGCAAACTGCTTGGGTGGGAGGAGAGGAAGGGAGGGGTGAGCCAAGACATGCAGTGCAGTTTCTGGTAGTTTCTTTTAACTGATATTGATCCCTTTGCTTGAAAAATCTCTGCTTTATATGAAATCAGCTCGAGCCAGAATTGTCTTCAGCTGCAGGTACAGAAGTTCCTGTGAGATCACAAGAAAGCAGCAATAGGTGTCTGCCTGCACTTCACCAACCACTTGTACTGGAGTGCCATGGGGGGCTCAGGTTTTGGCAGTATTGATGTCAGAGGGTGGTTTTAGCTTTTTTTGGGGTGTGCTTGGTTTCTTTGCTTTCAGGTGTGAAACTCTCTGTGGTAAAACCAAACCTCACCCAGCCCTTGCTTTATATCCGAAACTAGAAAAGAATGAAGGTGATGTGACTACATTTTCAATTCTGACTATTAAAATCCAGCATCTGTTTTTAAATAGGGCTTTATATACGGTTTTTTGACCACAGATCTCATTGGTAGAGTTGATGATTTCTGCTTTCTCACCAAGTTGCTGCACTTTGTCTTCTTCATTTGCTTCTGTTTTCATCTTGTACCTGACCTTTCTGTTTGTTGGCACATCTTTGTTCTGTTCTGATCCTCCATGGTTTTTGTCTTCAGGCTCTTCTGCCAGAGCTTTGCCTCCAAGTAGTCATTAGAAGTCTGGGGGTGTAATGGGGTTTAGCTGATTTGTGTTAATTGCCTTCAAATTGTCCCCTTCACTGTTGCCACTTTGAGAGCAGCCTTCCAGGATCAAAAATACAAGGAATTGAGTTGTGCAAGCCTTGCAGTAAGGAATTACATCCTGAGACAAACTTAATGCAACAGTCTAGCAAGATGTCTTCTGGGGAATTTATAATTCCATCCTTGAGTTCCACATTTCATCATCCATCAGTCCTTGCCTCTTGTGTGTGCCAGCTAATTGTGCAGAACTGTTTTGCTTAATGCACCTGTGGAGCAGCTGAATTTTATTTTTCTCCCTTTGGAAATTCCTCTTTGGAATTCTATGATGTTACCAGTTTGATTTTTTGGAAATAGCTCTTAGTCTTACGAGCTAACCTTGCCCCCTCTTTTAATTATGAATTAATTATGAATTGTGGTTTTATTTTTATTATTAGGTTGAGACTGAACTGAAGTTAATCTGTTGTGACATTCTGGATGTACTGGACAAACACCTCATTCCAGCAGCGAACACTGGAGAGTCCAAGGTTTTCTATTACAAAATGTAAGTACGTTCTTGTGAGGAAAAGACCTTTTACTGGGCCTGCAGTCGAGACAAATAAAGGAGCTGCACACGTGTGTTCTGCCCACTCAACCACAGTCCCTTCCAGAAAGAGGGCAGTTCAGTCATGTCTAACCAATGCTCCTTCTTGACTACCATGTCCTCATCACGTGGTTTGGGGTAGATGATGATGTTTGGAATGAGGCCACGAGGACTTAAACTGTTGTGCAGCTCTTCGATGTGAGAAACAGCAGTTTCCTTGACCTGAGCTACTGATGCAGAAATCACAGCCCTGCTGCAGTGTTTTCTGCTCTGCTCATGAAGAGAAGAAAGTAAGGCAGACAGACAACTGTCATGTAGTGATGGTTTAAAATTCCCTCAGCTCCTAACACAGTGTTGTCTAGACAGTAATTCAGCAGCAGGTCCTCGGTGTGTGAATACATAAACATCGGCTTCGGAACGGAGCCGCTAATTCAGTGTCTGCCGGGGAAATGAGGATTACTGACTTCCTGCTGCTTCTGTTTTCAGGAAGGGGGACTACCATAGGTATCTGGCTGAGTTTGCCACAGGAAATGACAGGAAGGAAGCTGCAGAGAATAGCTTGGTGGCTTACAAAGCTGCTAGTGACATTGCAATGACAGAACTCCCGCCAACACATCCCATCCGCTTAGGACTTGCGCTCAACTTCTCTGTATTCTACTATGAAATTCTTAATTCTCCTGATCGTGCCTGCAGGTATGTGGTGACTGGGAACGTGGGGGGGAGTGTTATGTGAATACCAAACAAGCCAGAAGCTGCTCCTTGGGTAACTGCTTTTCCTCAGTGGGAACACTGGGCTGGCTTGCTTCCTGCTGTTAGTTGCTCTGGTTGACATCAATTCACTGGGAAGGTTTTCAACTTCACCGCTTTCTTTCGAGTCCAGAGCCGTGTGTTTGTGTGGGAGTAGATGGTGTATGAGAAGCAGAACAGTGATAACCTTGATTTGATCAGCTAGTGGCAGTTCAGCAGCTTGCCAGGTTAACTCTGTGCATGCCCCTTAATCTGCCAGAGGTGTGAGGTGATTTAACTTGCCCCTCTTCCTGTTGGCTGTTGCACAGGGTAGGAGGGATGCTGCTGCTAATTCCTGTGACCTGTGAGCATGTATGGTGACAATGGCTCATCTTCCTGTAGGGCTTCAGCTCATCTGAGCACAAAAGTGATGATTGAAACAAATACTGTTGTCTTCTGTCCTGTCACTGCAGATTATGTATTACACTTTCTCCAGGCTTTTAGCAGACCTCTGTCAGTTGTACTGCAGGATCCAGAAATTTTTAATAAACCAATATTGTTGAATAAAAAGTTTCTTAAGCGCACAAGGTGACTGTTTTTTAACGTGGGAAATACTTGAATGAACATTTAAACACTGTTAACACCAGAATTTGTGGAGGAGCTGTGGATGTCACACAGCCAGACTAGAGGATGGGTGTGCTGAGGCACAAGCTTAACTTGTGTTAAGTTGTACTTCTGGATTCTGTGTAGAAATACTTGTTAACTCTGATTTTGCTCTGCCCTTACAGGTTGGCAAAAGCAGCTTTCGATGATGCTATTGCAGAACTGGATACACTGAGTGAAGAAAGCTATAAGGACTCTACACTTATCATGCAGTTGTTACGTGATAACCTGACACTATGGACTTCAGACATGCAGGGTGATGGTGAGTAAATCCTGCTCCCAAAGCTGCACCCCAGAGCTGTGCCCAGGACACAGAGCGTGGAAATGCAGATGGGTTTGATGATTTACTTCTGTCTTCCTGAGAATTGACCCTCCTGCACTTCTGTCCTGCCTCAACACAGGATGAGGTGATAGGGGTCACAGTGGCTTCTTTGGAGAAGCTTCTTGGTTTTCCCTCCCCACCTGCCAAGTGTGATTGTTCTAAAAGCAGTGACAGTGAGCTAAGTATGACTTCACTCATTTTAGGGTTTTTGAGTTACACCTTCTGTTTCACTGATTACTGGTAATGAATTAAATACAATCTCTATCTAGAAAGATGAAACTCAAATTCACTTTTGCAAAAATCTTGTCCTCCAGAGACAAGTGGAAAGAGCTGACTTTCTTTGCTTTTACCCTGGGGGGGTGAAATCAGTCCTGTTTAAACTATTTTGGGTACCCACAAATGCCCAGAGGTTTTAAACATCACTGCTGAACATCACATAAATACAGGAGTGTCTTATATTTTTGGTAAGATGTTACTTGAAGCACAGTGGTGGCCACACAGCATTCCTGTGGTACCCCATTGGTGCAGTGTCCATCTGACAGCTGGTGTAGGAGTTTTTAACTCTCCCCTGACTCCCTGTTTTTCTGTGGGTTTGAAGTGTTGTTACTCAGTAGCTTCTGGCTCTGCTCTTCGGGCTGTTGACAGAACTGGGAATACTGTCAAGGTGTAGGGCCTTGGCTCCTGGTTTATTCCACATCCCAGTGCTTAAGGCTCTTGCACAGACCTTGTTTCAAGGATGTGAGATTATCTCATATGGATGGATCCTGGATGGATCTGTACAGACTCTTACAGGAGTTGCCTGCCTTGCCATGCTTAGGCACTGGGGAAAAGAAATCTGTTTCCAATTCCCACAATTAAGATATGACCTCCAGTTTTTTTAATGGGTCACTGTTGGAGACAGAAGCATCAGAACATCTTCCAAAAGCTCATGGTTTGCCTGTGAGCTGGGTGATATGTCTCATGGATCTCTTATTTTGTAGAAGTTCCACAAGATTATTATAAGGCTCTTTAGATTTTTGCAGAAAGAAATACAGATTGGAATTTCTTGCCTCATAAAATAGAAAACACAGACATTTTGGTTCTTTCTGAAGTATTTCAGATTTTCCTTGTTATTGGTTTGATGTGTGCCAGAAAGGTAATGATTACAAAATTACTGCAGAACTACTTAAAATTGGGGTGTAATTCTTCAGATCCCCCAAAGAAGTGTTAATGCAGAATGTTCAGACAGGGGTGCAAAGTTAAGTTCCCTCATTTCCTCCTGCCAGGCCAGTGTGCTCAGTGAGTGTGGTTAAACTGCTGCTTCCAGAGCTCTGTATTCCCAAAATGGGCCGAGCCTGTGAAGGGTAAAGTCAATAGTGGTACAGTTACCAGTTTCCCAAGGGTTGGGGGAGACTTGAAAAGGGCTTTTCTTTCGCCTTGAGCTTTTCCCTGTTTCCATTTCAGCTGTGCAGGTCGCAGGGAGTGACTCAGTATAACCAGGCCTTTCCCAGCTTTGCCCTCCCATCCCCTTTCCCATAGCTTTTCCTATGGCACAGATGAGTGTTGAGTTGATTTCCATGCTTGTAATGTCATCTCCATATGATTCCTGTTCTCCCCTTCTTTCCTGCTGTATAGATTCCTAAAGGAAAGTCCAACTGTTCATTTCCTAAAAACTCTACTTTGTAAGTCTCTGTCGTGGCTCCACGAGGTGCTCAGTGCCAGTGTCACTAACCGTGCCTGCCTCTGTCACTGCTCTGACAACGCTTGTGTCCGTGCTGCCATCCCAGGGCTCAGATCCAAAGTGACCCCCACCTTTGGGAGTTGAGCTGCATAGCTGGACATTGGGAATATCTGGGCATGACAAGTACTTTCACCATGGCCTGTTGGAGGGGTATTTGCTGCAGAGTGTTGGTTAGAGCATGCTCAGATCTTTGACTCATCTCCCTGGGTTAGGGCTCTGCTTTCCTCTCTTAAATGATCTGTCATGTAATTCTGTATACACATCTTACTGTTGTTGAATGTCAGATGTCCTGTTAGGCCACCTCCTCCAAAATCTACCTTGTGTTGTGGCTGGTGGTAATCCTGAATCTGGACATGCTCTGAGCAGGCATCCTGGTTATCTGCTGGAAGCCATTGGTCTCATTTGATTAGATTTTATCGCAAATCAGGTTTTTAATTGCTAGTTTCTGTTTCCTGCCCTTGAGAGAATATTATCTCTTGTGATTAAAGAAAACACTTTCTCGGTCTGTCTTATCAATTAACTGAGCTGTGCATGTGTTATGGCCCCAGCTGAAGTACCTGAAACTTGCTCTGTTGCAGCGGAACTTTGGCTGAGCCGTGTGGAGGGTGTTGCATGGGGCTCACTGGGGCAGCTGGAGTGTCCCCATCCACAGGAGTCCTTGTGACAGACCTCAGCCCACTGCATGGCCCAGCCTGGTTGAATATGCCCAAACTGGCTGTTTTTCAGGAGAAATTAGTTTCCACTAAATGTTTTTCTTCAATAACCTCGTCTAAGCTTTCTTGTCATGTTGAAGTAGAGACACTTTTCATACCTCTGGTAATAACCTGCCATCAGTGCTACTGTGTAAAAGTACTGTGCTGTTGCTGAGACTCGAGTGGACTTGAGCAGAAGAAAGTTCTAATTTCTAAAACCTGTTTAGGTGTCATTTCTGTAGTGAGTGAGTAGATGTCCCTGGTGCTCTCTGGAGTGAAGATGAGGGTTCTGGGAAGGTGTTTTTTGATCCAGGGCTGTTTGATCCACAGCCCTTCCCTTGGCCGTCCAGCCCTTGCTCAGCAGGACTGATCCCCTGTGCGGTGTCAGTTTTCAGCAGTGGTGGTTTTGTTTGTCCTCACACAGTCCTTGTTCTAATGGCCTGAGCTGCAGTTCTGGGTGAGGTGTGGAGGTGATTACCAGGCTTAATTTCCATGGAAACGCTTCACTCCGGAACTGGCAGTGTTGGGTGTGAGAGTGAGCGTGTACTTGCATGAAACTATTAATCTCTAGACGCTTGTTAAGCCTTTCTGCAGGTCTCCTTTGTGAAAGTTAACATTTTCCTTACTTTCACCCACTTTTGTAGGTGAAGAACAGAATAAAGAAGCGCTGCAGGATGTGGAAGATGAAAACCAGTGAGACACAAAGGCCAACAAGAGAACCCATCTCTGACAACCCTTCCCCTTCCCCACAAAAACCCTCAGTGTCACTCTGAGAACCACCAAATCTGACTTTTACATTGGGTCTCAGAATTTAGGTTCCTGCCCTGTTGGGTTTCTTTATTTTTATTTTTTTTACACAGTTTAAAAGTTCTTAAAAGGCAAGAGTGAATTTCTGTGGATTTTACTGGTGCCAGCTTTTAGGTTCTTTGAGACACTAACAGGACTGCGTAAAGGCCCTTTCAGCATTACTGTATTGTGCTGCCATCAGCCCTGGAGGTGACACCTGAAGGCCCTTAGACTCGTAGGCAGAGATTTGTCCTGGCCAAGGCAGTGTGTGCATGTGGTGGCATCTTTCTTTTTTCTTTTTTTTTTTTTTTTTTTATAACTGTTTAAACTGAATTTTATACCAATGTTTCAAACTTAATTGGGTGTTTAGCTTGAAGTTACGAGGTTGCATTGGGACATACATTGTAGTGGTTTTACTGTATAAAAACAAAAAAAAAAAAGTTTCCAAACTGCTGAAACGTTGCTGAAAAATCATGGTGCTGGTAACAGTTCAACAATCCGTGGCTGCTCATTCTTGCCTGTTCTTTACTCTCCCTCCAAGCAGGTTAGCATTGAAGGTGGCATTGATAAGCCTGCATGCGTGTTCAATATTTTTTCTTTCTCCCTCCCCTCTCCCCATCTCCCTTCGCTCGCTCAACCTCTTTTGTTCAGTATGTGTAACTTGAAGCTAATTTGTACTACTGGATATCTGACTGGAGCCACAGATACAGAATCTGTATTGTTCTTACTGAAACACAGCATGGAATTAACATTAAACTTAAATAAAACAAACCTAAATTAAAAATGCCAAATATTACTATGGCTTTCTTTTAGGTTTTAGTTGTTTTGGGAAGAGTAACTTCTGTTTTGTTGCTTGTGGTAGGAACAGTTGGAGGGGGAGAGAGAGTGAGCAGGGACAGCCTTGTTCTTCAGCCATGAGATAAGGGTGAGCTGGGCTGGGTGGGAGTTGTGCTGCTGTGGGAGTAGCTCTGGGAGCAGCTTTGCAGGGCACTGGGGGAGGCAGAGGCTCTTCCACACCCTGATCCAGCTTTTCCCTACCTAAATATAAAACCCATGAGCTGGTTGGTGCTTTCCACTCACCTGCTCTTAGAGCACTCCTCATGCATTGCAGTTACCCTGTTTCCCTTTTCTCCATCTCCATGTATCCTGCTAAGCTGATAGAAGATCCTATCCTAGAAAAGGACTGAAAAAAGCCCCTCTCTTAACCTGTGCCTTGTCCTGGACAGCAGCAGGACTGCTCTGTGCACACAGACAGGCCCAAGAGGTGCAGCAGGGCTGGGGCAGAGCCTGCCCATCAGAACAGGTGAGGAACCTTCCACAACCGAGACAAGGGCTGTTGATTTGTTTGTAAAAATTTATTCAGCGTAGTCTGGAAGGGGTTACAGACCAGCACAGCCAGCGTTGTGTGTCCACACTGCAGGGCTGGGAATGGCCCAGGGCTGGGCGTGGCCTGCAGTGGAGCCGCATTCCAGGCCAGGAACCAGACCGGAGCAGCCGGAGCCGATGGTGGGTGAGAGGCAGCAGGTCGGGTTAGATCTCACTCAGGGCTGGGCTGTTGGTGCTACTGCGTCAGGATAGAGGTGGAATGGGAGGGATTCCTAAGGCAAGTGGAGTGCGGGATGCACTGAGGGCTGGAGCTGTGGTGTGCAGGCAGCAGGAATCCCCCCCGAGCTGTGCACCCTGTGCCCTTTGGGTGCAAAGTGAAGGTGCTGAGGATGAACCTCTGCGAGGTCTGAGCGCTCCAAGTGTGTCCCGGGGCTGGGGAGCAGCAGCAGCGCTGACCCCGCCCTCCTAAGGCAGCACTGAGGCATCGGCATAAACACTGCAGGAACTCAAACTTCCAGTTATCGCTAAAAACAAGAGGAAAAGCCATTTTTCCTGAATGTGCTGCTCTGAGCTGGGCGGGGAAGGGCAGTGGTGACTCCCAGGCAGGAGGGAAAGCTTGTGCCCATCCCATAGCCAAGGGCTGCACTGCCAGTCTGGAGAGGCACAAAGCAGTGGTAACCTCTGCAGTTTGTATCAGATTGTGTTTGTGTGGATATGAAAAATTCCTAAGGTATAAAAATAGCAAGAAATGGGACAGCTGACTTCAAAAAAAGGTAAAAGTCTCTGGATCCAGATCAGTGAGGAAGTTACATGATGGGTTTTTCAGGTTAATAATACCTTGTAACCATAAACTAAAAACAACAAAAAAATTCCAAATCTAAAACAAGTTTCCACATCAACTCCATCTCTCGTAGTGCATCTCATCCTCAGCTATAAAGTATTTACAGGTTTTTACTCATTTACACAATATGGCTTCACTAAATTGTAACAAAGCATTAAAACATCTCAGAGCAAAATTCTTCATAAAACATTCTGAATACAAAGTTTGGCATTTCATTGGTTTGGCTGAGAAAGCAGCAGAGTTACTTGTTTTCTGACTGTGCTTTTTGGTGACGACAAGCACAAATTTTGGTCGTTTCCACGGGGGGCTTAAACTCTGTTAACAGAGTCAGAGCTCCCTCTCCCTCAAAGCCCAGCGGAATGTCCCGAGCTGTGGACGCTGCGTTGGACCCCGTGTTTGCCACTTGGGAAAGGAAGAGAAGAGAAGGCCTTTTGTTGGGACTTTGAGAGTAAGACTAAAGCAGGATGTATTTTGTGGTGGTTCTGAAAAGTGCAGGTCTTTGGTAACGATAAACAGAAAGAGCAAAGCGAGGAAAGGGGGGGTTTGCTGGGAACAAAGTTCAGCCAATTCCATGGAGGGAAAGGTCCTGGCGCAGGGGAACGTTTCATCATCGGGAATTCAAACGAGGAGCAACCTGTGGGAGAGGGAGGGGTTAGAGAGTGTTCAAAACAGAGATGCTGCAACAGCTTTAGTTCCCAAATATCTTCATGTTGAGGCTGCTCCAAGCAGCCTGTGGTCCTGCTGGGAGCCCCGGCTCTGGCGCTGGAAGGGGAGTCAGTGCAGTCTGGATTTGTCCTGGATTTATCTCTGGATAACCTTTAATCTGACAGTGCATAAGTCAGCTGTGTGACTGTATCTGACGGGCAGGACAACCACAAACAAGCTGAGAAGGGGAGAGGATTTTTTTTTTTTTTTGCTTCCTATGCTTTTAAATGTATTTAAAATTTGATTTGCTCTGGAGTAAAGTGTGAACGCCCTCAATACTGGGGGGAAATACAAAGGCAGTGCCAGGATAGTCACTCGCTGGGCCTGAGTCAGCCTGGCAGGCTGCAGGGCTGCTGAAATACAGAGCACAGCTCCAACTGGGGGAAAGGCTGGGAGAGCAGGACAGAGCAATTGGCAAGAACATCACATGGCTCAGGTCCCACGTGTGCAGGTAGGATTTCATGCCAAAATCTGGGTTTGGATCCAGTGTAAGTGAAGCCCAGCCCCTACTCACCACTGTTAGATGCCCGTTCTTGGCTTTGGCTATGAGCAGTTCTGAGCCCGAGATGAAGTCAATGATCCCTTCTTTGCCCTGGCCCACTGTGAATTTTATGCTGTGAAGAGAAAGATGAGAACAGCTCTGATGAGTATCTGTGACTCTCCAGGAGCTCAGTGCACAGAAAAAACAGTAAGTGGCTGCTTTGTATCGATGCTTTGCTGCAACAGATCTGTGCATTCAAGGAAATGGAGCCTTAGTTAAGGTGTATTTGGTGTGTTTTGATGGGGTACAGGAATGTTCCCATAGTCCTTTAGTGCTGAAGCAGAGCCAAGGGGAGTCCCAGGAGGGCCCTGGTGTCACTCACCTGCCCTGGTTGATGTTGACATTGTTGATTTTGTCAGCCAGAATGGCTGTTTTTGTCAGTGTCTCGATCACGTGGTCACTCTGCAGGACAACATCTCCCTGGGGGGAGAGACCTGGGTTTAGGATCATTGCTTTGGTGTCACTGCACCAAATCACTGCGCTGGAATGAACAGGGACAGAGCCATCTCCTGTCACAGGTGAGCAAGGAAAACCAATCCTCCAGGGGACCAGGCTTGGTGGGGCTCTCAGTGGGTCACACTGTACCTGTGGCAGTCAATTCCTTCACCAGGTACCACTAACGGGGACAAGGGACAGCACTGACCCTGCTGGGGAACAACCAGTGGGGAACCCCACCCGTGAGCACAAGGAAATAGAAGGGAAAGGCCCCTTAGAGCTGTGTGCCCCCTGCCCTCCTCCCAGCTGGATCTGCTCTCTGTGCTGGAGGAGGGATGGAGGAGCCCCCCTACCTTCTGTTTGTTGTCCTCACAGCGCACGTGCAGCACAAACAAGTTGTCGCTCAGGCTGCTGACGGAGATGCCTGTGGGAGAGAGAGGCCGTGTTGCACCAGCACTGCTGGGACCCTGGGAGTGTCCCAACACCTCTCCCAGGAATGCAGCAACTGTTCCCACACCGAGACCCGACAGCTGAGGGGCTGCACTGACAAGGCAGCAGAGAGGCCGAGGAGGCTGCAAGGGGCTGAAGTGAGAGGTTTCAGCCAAAGGCTATAATGACCACACTGCACCAGACTCAGCAGTTTTCCCTCTCTGACCAAGTTCCCTCTCCAAAAGGATCAAGTCCCTGATGGATACTTTGAGGGCCAAAAGCTGCAGCAGTGTCCCAGGCAGCTGCTGTGCAATAATGGTGCAACTCCCCTGAGCTGGGGCAGTGCAATTGGGAAATTACTTTGGGGAGATGAATTGAGCAACTTCTGTGACATTTTATGGAATTTAATTTTAGAAAAACTCAATTTCAAGATATGACAGACTTGAAATGCTTGTCAGGATCAGACAATTCCATTCTTGTCCAGGATCAGATAATTCTGTTCTTGTCCAGGACAGACAAATTGGATCTTGTATTAGTGTTCCTGAACTGGGTGCAGTGGAGGGAGCCTGTTCCTGTGCCCATTCCCACCTGTGAGGTTGGTGTAGTCGATCCTCTGTTTGATCCTGGACTCCTCCACGACGATGGCAGCGCTCTGGGTGAGCAGCAGCTGCCGCGGCCTGGCCTTGTACCCCCTCCGGTCGTACTTGACCACAGGCACTGCATACTGAAACAAGGGTTAGCAGGGCCAGAACGCAGCCTGGGGAACCATCTGCAGCCCAGAGAGCTCCCAGGAGGCACTGCCCAGTGCTTGGGAAACTGGGAATGGAGGAGATGGTTCTTTTGAGTCCCGTTCCCTGGGGCAGAACTTCCTTGCTGCCCCCGAGCAGGTCCCGGCAGCCCCGTGGTGGCTGCAGCTGTCAGGGCTGGGGAACCCCCCATGTCAGTCTCTGCAGGCTTCTCCCTTCCTCTCCAGCTGCAACCCGTTCAACTTCTTAACTGACGTAATTAAACTGCCCAAATCTCCACTTTCTGAGCCATCAGCTTTTCCCACAGACTATCCTCCAAAGTATTACAAGCTTAATACAATGTAAAATTCTTGCTGCACTTTCTTCAGGAATCTAATCTCTTCTGCTGAATAACTCTAGAAGCTTGACAAAAGTACTGGGATACACATCTCACCTTAAGTGCTTCGTTTTCTAAAGCCTGAAGGACTTTACTATGGATCTCTTCCTTACCTGTATAAAAACCAAAGAGGAGGGGGTCAGAAAGAAATTTCTAGCAAGAAAAGAGTAGATGAACCCCCCCCCTTCCAGGAGGAATCCTGTTAAATTTGGCAACACCTACTCACCCAGTCGAGTGTTGATGAAGAGTCTGGGAACACTCTGAGGGTAATTGTCTTTTTTACCCTTGAAAATCTCACTGGCAATTACTTTCTGTTCCAACTGCAAGGACAAAAGATGAATTCCTGTTTAGTTTAAGATTTCTCCTTGTTAAAAAGATACATTTGTCTTAAAAGAGATGTTCCCTTTTTGGTTTTATTAACAACTGTCATCTAGTTCTTACCTCCTGAATCATACCAGTCGCAAAATTACATCAATATTCCATACATCTCTTACCCTTTTTTCCTTTCTCTTTCTTAAGTAAATATTGTATTTCCTGTTTGAATTTATCTGGACATGACACACAGTCTCTGGATTTTGATAATGCCCATGTTTAAAAAGTTTCAGAATTCTCCCACTGCAGAACTTCTCTTCCCCCTTAAGCTGAACAGTTTGCTCTCCTGCTCTATCCCTTATGGCTTTTTTAATGTTTCAAACTTATCTTTCTTTCCCACTGAAGCCTTGCAGTATCTTTACTACAGAAGTCATGTCCTTATCAGCGCTGTGTAACACCTTCTCTGATCTGCTCAGTATCCCCCACCTTATCCTGACAAACAGCACAATTCCATTAGGCGCCGTATGGCCCTGGGAGTTCCTGTTTGGATGATTAGTCACCATAAGCCTTTAGTCCCTGGGAGGTGGCAGAGTTCCAGGACAGCCACCCCACACTGCATGACCTGAGCTCTGGGCTCCCTCACAGCAAGAGCAAAACCAGGGACTGGGCAAACAGGAAACGCCGTCGCTTTACTTGGGGCAAACGCTGCGGGTGCTGTGAGGCAGGACAAGGGACCTGAGACAATTCACAGGGAAAAAGGGGGATGAAAGATCCTCATTACTAGTGAGTCTGGTTTGCTGGGGGAAAGCAAGTATTCTGCTGAGCTGGTGTTAATCCCCTGTCCTTAATCACAGGCTCAGACACAGCCTTTCCTTACAGGTGTCGATGCACTGCAGCCCTCAGGAGGTGAGATACTGAGCAATGAAAAACCTTCGTGGCAGCTGTTACAGTTACATCCCACTTGTTTGTTGCCTACATTTCCTCTTATGTCTCTTTACTGAGCCTTTTTTTAACATAAATATATAAAAATTTATATTTATAAAATTCCCTCCCCCTACATTTCCCTGACAAAGATCAATCAAATCTCAGTATAATTTTTTACTCTTTTTAACTACAACAGCAGCTGGAACTGTTCATGGAACTTCTCTGTTTGGAATATGACTGGGTTTGTGTCTGCAGCATTCCTACTCTCTACTTTACATGGTACAAGCAGAATAATGCAGCTTCTTACATTTTTATCTTCCATGGGCAGAATAACAGGGCCTTTCAGTAGAGAAATTATGTAGGGGCTTGGCTACACAAACTGCTTAAATAGTACATATTCAAATACGTATAGAACGGGTTTTCTTTATGCACATTCCGGTCTTTTAGGGCTTTGTCTCTAACCTAAGGAAAAATAAATGACAGTGTTCCTGTGGGGCTGTAACAGCACCCAGAATGCAGCGATTCATGAGCCCCTCCATCCCCACTGCGGCGGCGGCTCCGCTCAGCCCCCCCGTCCCTCCCATCCAGCTGCTCCTCTCCTTCATTTCTTGCAGTCAGTAATGCTGAGTTCTGCTCTTGGGAATGTCGGTGTGGTTTGGGAAACGCCCTGAAAGGTGCCCCTCGTACCTGCTGCTTCCACTCGGGGCTGATTCTCTTGCAGTAGCTCCACACCATGTTCTGCAGGCACAGCCGGCGCAGGAGCTGCGACGCCTGAGGGGGAAATCACACGGGAATTGATAACAAATTTATAACAAACAGCTCAGAACTGCTGACAAACCCAACAGTGCAGAGGAGAAGCAACTGCAGGGAATGCACTGCTGGGTTAAAATGATGTTTCATGACTGAGAGTCGCTTTCAGAATTAAATAATTAGTTTATTTTATGCCCTTCTATGAGAGTTTGCCCTGTGACATTCTCCATCTGCTTTAGAATGGGGAATAAATACCAGGATCCCTCCACTCTGCACTGCTGTGCCCTTTCTTCCTTCCAGCTGTACCTGCAATCCAAACCTTTGGATAAGGTAACTGAGATTTTCTGCAATATTTTGATCAGATAAACCAATTCAGCCAGATGCAGAATAACAATGGCAATAGAGGACATTTAATATGTTCTCACAGGCAATGACATTGTCATTGCAACCAATTTAACTGTCCAGAGGGAGCTGAATTTGTCCAGAGAAAAATGGAAGAGAATTTCAGAAATGGGTGAGAAAACCAGCAGAAAATGGCATTGCAACAGCACCACACTCCAAGAACCTGCAATATTGTAACTCCAATGATTTCACAGATGTGCTGTGATTACACCCATGTGCTGGTATCTGCATTAATTCCACCAGCAGGGATGCTGGGGCAGTGTGGAACCTGGTTCTCCTGCTCAGAGCACGAGGGTCCCCTCAGGCTTGTGGGCCCCAATGTTGCCATTTCCCTCCCCAGATCCCAGGGCAGCCATTCCCACCTCAGAGAGGGACGGGGGAGGAGTTGGCCAGGACTTGTCCAAGACATTTTTTGGCAGGTTCCGTTTGAGGTTCATGAGGAAGGAGTAGCGGATGTAGTCGAGGAAATACTCGTTCTCTGGGCACCGAGGGTGGTTCCGGTAAATGAAACCTTTAATGAACCTGGGGAGGAAGAAGACATCATTAGAAAATTTCACTGAAAAGTGATCAAAACTTGTGATACTTAAAGGTCCTTTCCAATCCAATTTTCTAGGCTTTATTTAATAGTTGCAATTTCTTTTTGAAACACTCCAGATACTGTAGTGACAAAGCTTTATTTTTTGCATCTTATTATTAGGGAATAAGTGATGTTTGAGGGTTTGGGCTATTCTTTACACACCTCCTGATGGTCTCCACTGCCCACTTCCTCTTGGCAGCTTTTCGGCGTCCCAGGGTCCCCCGCCACCAGGACTGGATGGTTATGGCTAAAAACAACACAAAGGTTTGGCACTGAGTGAGGTCCTTCATCCCAGTACTGACTCCAGACAAAGCTGGCACCCAGGAGGGCTCAGGAAAGCCCGCCCTGAAAATAAACAGCCTTCAGCGTGGCACAGGGAAAAGAATATCATTTAGGTTTTTAACAATATGACACACTGGATAAATGTCAATAAAAAGCAGCAGCACGTGGAGCTGCTGTGGGGGCTGCTGGGGGAACGTCCCTCTCTCTCTGTGTCTCTCGTACCTGAGCGTTTCATGGTCAGGAATTTCTTCCGGCGGTAGAAACCTCTCCACGTGGCCTGCATTTTTGTTGCTGAAATTGCAAGACAAAACAGCAGTTTGTGGTTGTGACCAAGCAGGTTTTGGTAGAAAAAGACTCAACTTTTTAAACAGAAATCCCTCCATCAACAAATAGCAAAAACCAAAAAATGAGAAACGAGACAGCTACTGCAGTGTGTCTTACCCAGACTCTGCTTCCTCACTTCCAGAGCATCTTCTGTTGCAAACAAGGTCTTGGGGAAGCGGATAAAAATCTTTGTTCTAGAAACAAAAATGGCAGAATTACATTTAACATGCTGGAGTAGTTTGCTTTCTACCCTTGGTGTCCTCTTTGGGCTCCCTAATCTTTCCCTGGGTACAGAAGCCTTTTTTAAGAGCCATTACATGGACACCTGATGATTTATAGCCTCAAATGAAGAATACAGAAGAACTAACCGTCCCATTTTGTATTCTTCTGGTTTGTAGCCCAGATGCTTCACCAGCACGGCCACCCCGTCGTGGGGCCGCCCGTCCCACGTGGGCCACGTCTCCGGACACAGAGACTTGTACCTGCAAATTGGCAGGAGAAGAAATCTCAGGGAGGGAACTCCAATCCAAGAAGAAGGGACAGAGGCCACGGGAAGGGAGAGAGGCCCCCCCTAGAAAATAGGTCTGTGAGGTTTTGGGGCTGCCTCTGTGCTGTTCAGAACGGCTCCCCAGCCTTGGCACTGGTGGGAGGAAGAGCAGGGAGAGGGAGCAGCAGTGAAAAGAAGCCCAAGGCAATTTTACCTCTGCAGGAAAACTTCATATTTTCTTCGATATGCAAAGCCAGCCCTGCGCACCCTGAGGTTCTCCATCAGCCCCAGGTACTTCACTTGGTGTCGGATTAGAACTTCATCGAACCGATCTGGAGAGAGCAGGAAAATAGAGAAACATGATCAGTGTGTGGCTGCCCCTTCACCTGGAGAAGGGGAATGCTCAGTTGTTGTATCTTACACAATCATCTTTAAACTCTAACCCACCCTTGCAGTGCAATTCCCACATAACTTTATGTCCTCTGCCTTACCCCCATCCCTTTTTAATAATTTATATTTAGTTCCAAAATAAAGTTTTCCTTTAGGAGGTTCTATGCACACAGGAACAAAAAACGAGGGAGAATAAAGGTCATTAGAGGGCATTTATGTAGGTTAATAATTCTTTACTTTAACCATGACCTTACTTCACCCAAGATCAGTGCTTGCTCCTGTTCCAATTCCTGGCCGCTGGCACTGCCAGCACCTCCCTGTAAGAAGCTCTGGCACAGACCCAAAAAGAACAAATCTTGCAGGACTTCATTTCTGCTCCTCTCTGTGCCTCACTGACTGGGATCTAGTGCTCTACATCTGTCAAAGGAGAGTCCCCAGGGTCATACCAGCCTGTTTAGCATCGTTGGGTTTCATGCAACGGATGTAGGAGGGTTCTTTGGACATCAGGATTTCCATGAGTTTGGAGAGGCTGTTTTTGAACTGAGTCGCTGCCTAAGAGAAAAGAAAACCACGTATGAAGCAATGACTTAGAGCTGGTGACTGCAGAACTTGGGCTCCCAGCTCTAAATGCAAGGGGCTCTCATTGGGATCACCCTGTCAGAGAGCTCATGTCTCTAAAAAGAGGAAACAGCCCCATTTCCCTCCAGCTCTCGTGTTCCTACCGTTTCAGGCCTCTTTTTGTCTGTCAGCTCTGTCCTGTCGAAACACTGGTTTATGATGGGGTTCTCAGAGTTGCACATGGTCTGCAGAGAGAGACATGTTTTCAGAGATAGAGTACAGACCATTCCTCACTGAGTTACCAGAGAAACATGGGACAAAAACTGGTTTTGTTTGGGTTTTTTTTGGTTTGTGTTGCTTTTTAATAATAAAATGAACCCTGGGCACCTCAACTGCTCTTTTCACAGCACAGACTTATGGACACATTCTCCAGGTGGAATCTAGAAGAATCTTTTCCCTCAGGTCCATCCCATTTTAAACCCAACTGCACATTCTGCAGGGTGCTGGAAACATCCTCTATCCACACTCACCTCCTTCAGGTTCCGGAAGAGAAGGTCATTGTTTTTATCTAGAAAACCTGGAAGAAAAAGAAACCACTCAGGCTCCCACTGCTGTTCCACGGGAACTTCAGGGCAGGAAAAATTCTATGCCCAGATTTTCCTTTACTACACAGTGAAGCAGTTTTAACTCCAAGGGCAGAGGATGGGAGGAGGAGAAAAGGAGGAAGGGGATGCACAGACTCACCTGCCACACTGTAGGTGACGTCCCCAGCGTAGTGAGAGAGCCGGAATTCCTCCCGCCCCAGGGACTTCCGTGTCTTTTGGTCAGCGAGTTTGTGCCTGGGCAGAAAGTCAAAAAGCTCCATGAGAAACAAACATCTGGGGGGATTCACTTCAAAAAGCACCGTGACACTCAGTCCCTGAGTGAACACAGAAGGGGGACAGGGAATGGAATCTGACTTGGTGATTTTCAAGACCACGAGTAAATCAAGAGTTATCCCATAGCACATCACAGAAATGTCATTAAATGTATTTGTGTTTCTTTCAAAGGGGTGAATTTCAGTGTTCCTTGCAGAGTGGGTCTGCGTGCACGAGATGCTGTACAGGTTCTAAGCTGAGCATAAGCAGAACATTCACAACAAAAAGACATTTGGAGCTCCAAAATCGAAGCAAATAATCTGAAAAGTGAAGTGGCAAGTCAGTAACGAGAATTTTGCTGCCCCTATGGTATTTTGAAGTTCAGCCCTGAGAAGCACCAGGCAGTCAGTATTGCAAACTTATTTTACCTTAAATCACTATCAAATCTCTTTGTCAAAGAAAATTTGAGCATCCTTTATGTAGAACCCAGCACACCAAGGATGCTACTGCTCTACACACCATGAGTACAACGTTTTCTAGGAATAACTAAAGCTCTGGGTCTCTCACACACTTGGGCCCGACCGGCGTAACTGCCCTCAGCTGTGGGAACACTCACGTGAGAAAATGAGGGTGGTTTTTCACAGTTTCCTCCAGTTTCTCCAAGAATGTTGTATCTGTGGCATCCCCAGGTCTCAGACACTCTTCATCCTATGAACACACACATTCCAGGACTGGTTTCTGACTGGGCTTGTTGGCACCCAGATCAGCCCTGACTTTCTCTCACTGAAACACCACCCCAGTTTGGCCCTTTGGCCTTTCCACAGGTAACCAGCTCTGATTTCAATGAGTGAAGAATTGTTGAGCTGAAAAGGAAAACACTTCCCTCCTTCCAGACTGCCTGGATTGGGAGCTGCTTTCCCCAGAGCCCATGGAGGTGATCCAATGACTTTTCATAATGTCATTGTTCGTGTATTGTTGCTCTCCCCACCTGCTCAAACAGTCATAACATAAAACTGGGTTTTTTTCTATGTTTTTTCCCTTGTTTTCCACTACACTGCCCCAAACTTTTAATTTAAAAAGGTGTTTTCAACTCACCAAAATAGAAATGATGCCTTTGAATTTCTCTTCCACCAAGTCACAAATTATTTTGTTATTGAAATACTGAACCGGTTCCCACTGCAGAGACAAGAAATCACACTTGGGTGAAAACAATTCTGGGCTGGAAAAACACATGGAAATTTCAGTGGGGAGGTGCTGGGAAGGAGAGAGTGAAGGGATGACATTGGCTCTTACCGCGATGCCTTCGGACTCGTATTCCTCCTGCTCTGACTTTAATGTGAGCTCTATGAAGAGCTGCTGCAATTTTTCATTACAATAATTAATACAAAACTGCTCAAAGCTGCAAACAAAAATCAGAAAAACAATCACTAAGACTGTACCACAGGTGAAACGGTGGGAGCAGCATGAATCTAGTAAATCAACAGAAATGGAAGAGGTTTTGTGAAATGTTTATTTACTGGGTGTATAAATATAGTAAGTTTATTATTTAGTGAAACTCAGTTGCAGAAGGAGGGAAAAATGGACATGAAGTATGGAACATGAAGGATGGAAATATGGAGGAACACAGAAACTTTTAATAAGTGCCCAATAACACTTCAAATTTGAGAGTCTGTTCACTGCTGTCTCTCAGGGAGGTTCCAGACTGACCTGGCTGTAAACGCTAATTATTAGCTGAATGCCCCAGCTGTTAAAGTCCCTGTGATTATCAGTTTTTCAACTGATTTCCTGAAATTTAAATGCCATCTCTTTCTCTTATTAAGAGAACCAGAGATGGAATTAGGTCTTGAATCACAAAGTAGAGAAAACACTGTAATGAATGAAGTCATGCAGAGTTTACTCAAAACCCAAGAGGCCTCGACTGAAACAAACCTGTTGTGCTGGAAAACCTCAAATCCATAGATGTCCAGCAATCCTAGAACTGTTGTGCTTCTCCAGCCTGGAAACTTTTCATCCTGCGATAGAGAAAAAAAGAAATGTAGATTTGCACTCACAGCTATGATCCATCACCGGATCTTAATCACTGAGTTCCAGCATTTACTGCTTAATTTGAAAAACAATTTATAAATCACTAAGGCGTGGAACTTGCATTTACTGCTTTGGAGCTAAAAGATTTGGAATTTCCTTTCACAGGTGGTTGGATATCAAGAAACAAAAGGTTCACTCGCCTTGTAAGCCAGAGACTTGTTGACCTTGTTCACCAGCCAGGAGAAGGTGCGTCCGTAGACGGCCTTGGCGAGAGCATCCCTGGCATAGGCCGCCTGCTCCAGGTTCAGGGGACTGACCAGCTGCAGGCAGGAGGAGACAAAAGCCACTCAACACCCACTCCAACAAGGGATCACACTCCCCTGGTTCACCATTAATTAACAGCCACTCCACAGCCTGTCTGGGCTCAGCTCCCAGCGCTGCCTCCCAGATGAACAGTCACCCGTGGGTTGTGGGATCCCTGCACTGAGTCCTTTCACAAGTGGGAAGGGGCTGTTGGGCTCTGGTACCAGTGCTCAAGGTGTGTTGATTTAATTCCATGTGCCTCCCAGATCCCCAGGTCCTGTTCTTACCTCTTCCCCTTTTGCTATGATCTTCTTGTGGGTCAGTGCATCCCGAAGAACAGAGCCTTCCACTGCCAGAAGCTGCAAAGCAGTGGGATATTAAATTGATTTAAGAAGCAGTATGTTCCACTTACTAATAATAGTTTTAAGACATCAGAAAGGCTGCTTCCTAAAATCCCAGTCCAGTGAACCAACCCTTTGTTTCCTACTCACACTGCAAGACTTCTGCAGCATCAATCCCTCCCCGTCCTCCCACACATCCCCTCCTTTCTGGCAGTGATATGACCTAACAAATACATTGGCTTGATGGTTCTGGCACAAAGAACTGTCCAAGCAAAGCCACAAAGGTGGGGTTTTCTTTAAAGTTCTTCTCCAAAGTCTTATTCCCATCTCTCTGCCTGAAGGTGAAAACCTCAAGGCAGTGGTGGATCAGGCAGTAAATAGAGAGGATTCAATTAAAGGGATTTGATGATAATATTTGCATTTTGTTTAGGTCAAACAAAAGTAAAATTTATGAGAACTTCTAAATCATATTCTAAAATTGGTATCAAGTTCAAAATAAGGAAACTGATACATTTCATCATTCCTGTAATATCTCCCTGACTGGTGATACTCACCCTAGCCAGGTATTTAATCTGATTCTCTGTAGTGACCTGAGAATTTCCTTGCTCATCAACAGCAAACTGCACGTTCCCCATGTGCAGAACACTGGCCACAATGCTCAGCAAATCCTGGGATGGAAGCAAGAGGCAGAAGTCAGGATGATGAAATGAACACACAGTGAGGTTTTTTTGTGTTAATTAACAACTTACGAGAACATTTTGTGTCTTTTCCAGGATTTCTGTAGAGAAAACATTCACTCTGAATTGATTCACTCTGATTTGATTGCAATCAGAAATCCCAAATCAAAGCAGAAAAACTCCTTAAAAGCAGGAAAATCAGCTGTGCCTCTAACTATGCCTCACCTCCACCTCACTGTCACTGAAGCCGATAACAGACAGGGCTCTTCGCATGATCTTCCACTCATTTTTGTCATTTATGGAGCTGACCCTTGCACAGTGACCCTAAAAAGATACAATTTGATATAAATAAATATATAATTGTCAAAAATACGTTATCTATGCTCAGTGCACTTCTGCTTCTTTTTATAGAAGTCACCTCAGAGTTATTTCTGAAGTGAGGAAAGGAAGCGACGAAATGAACTGAGAATATTCTGGTCCTATAGTATAACAGTATTGTAAGAATTACTGGTTAATGCTCACCTTTACTAAATAGTGATACTGCTGGGGGTTCTTCTCGAGGCCCAGCCTCCGCAGCAAGTCCTCCTCTCCTCCTTCTAGCAGCTGGTAGAAGATGTGGAAGTTCCTCTCGCCGTGATTCTGGTGCACAACTCGGGATTTCTCCAGGAGGTAGTTCAAGATGTGGCCCCCGACAGGAGCCCCCTAAATCAAACCAGGTACATTGAAACAGTTCGTCAACATAAAGGAAAATGTTTCTGCTTCTTGGCTGTCTATTCAGAGACAAACAGGATCTGAAACAAAAGCCCATAAAAACACAGAAAATTATCTGCTGTTTTGTATCACAAGCTCCATTTCAGCTCCAACATGGTGATTTGGGTGCTCAAGTGCATGCAAAATGAGCTACTGAGTGACAGTGCCATGGCATTACACCAATCCTGGCCACAGAACATGCTGAATGGCATGTGACTTGTGTAAAATTCCTTCTCAGAAGGAATTCACAAAACTGTAAGTGTGAAGGGATTGTATCCTGAGACGTTTAGAGCAATCTGAGCTCCTCAGATCCTGCACTGTGTTCATCTTCCCAGTGTGGGACATCGGGGATCAGAATGGAAACAAACACTGTGCAAAGTTACACAGGACAGAGATTATCTTCAGATCACAGCTGGATTATGTGGATTTAGTCTGGGAATATCCATTTGCACAGTGCACATATACCATAGGAATAAGAGGATTTAATCTCACTGTCTCCTTATATGGAGAAATAAGGGAAGAAAGAAAGGAGAGTGAGTACTATAAACCCTCTGGATGCAAACTTTGCTACCATAGACTCTGCTCACATTGTCCTCAAGGAAATGCAAAACAACTGCTCCATACACACATCAGTACAAGAACACACAGGCAACAGAGAACTGCTAAGACTGGCACAGCTTCTAAGGTACAAAACAGATTTTAAGTTACCCTGTAATCAAACTGCACATCCATGTATTTCCCAAATCGACTGGAGTTGTCATTTCGAAGGGTTTTTGCATTTCCAAAGGCCTGAAATGAAAATGATTAGAGAAAAATAAATAAGTACTAAATAAGATTATTTATAAACACTTTGGTGAAGCTGCCAGTTATTTGTTTACAGCCACTAAAGCCCAGGATTTTCCTTTCTGCAATGAAAACCAAGAAGGAAACAGATTGCTCCCCGAATTCTAACACTGATCTTTATACCCAGTGCGAGCACTGCAGATGGAACATCCTCTGAAAACACTTCCATCCCCTCAGCAAAGCTTATTTTAATGCTGGTCCACTGTTGACAACATATGTCATGTCTGACAGTCTTTTCAAAGGTTCCTCTTTCCTCACAGCCATTTGTTACAGCCACCCGCAGCTCCACTGACAACAGGCTCTATCCCAACAGGACAGGACCTGCCAGGCTCTCCCTGTCCCTGGGAGCAACACACCTTTCCCAGGATACAGCACCCAGCTGAGCATGGAGCAGGAATACCACGGGGCACTCCAGAGACAGCTGGGGCTGGACACTAGAGGACACCACAGCACTAGAAAATGAACCCACAAACGCAATTATCAGCTGCCCACTGAGGTGTGCCCCTTCCTGCCTTTGCAGACTGATCCCATGAACCAAAGCCCTTCCCACTCCAAACTCCACTCTCTCCCTGCAGCCCCAGCCATGCCAGAATTCCTCCCAGTGGAGTGGAAAGGGCCAAGCGAGCTCAGCAGCAGCCAGCCATTCCTTTGGCTTGGAATCAGAGCGGGATTCCCCGGTGTGCGGAGCAGATGATCTGCCCACACGCCGTGACCCAGCGCTCCCAGGACACGCTCTCTGCTCCGTCATGTCCCGTGGGGTCCCTCCTCCACCACCCCCTCAGCTGGAAACTGTGTCACTGCTGTGACTCAGTGCCAGGTTCCCGTGGGAGTTACCTCCAGGACGGGGTTGGACTGGAGCAGTCGGTCCTTCACGGTCTCGACCTGCTGGCTGGCGGGGCAGGTCACGGCGTAGTACTGCAGGATCTTCTTGGTGGCCTCTGTCTTGCCAGCCCCGCTCTCCCCGGAGATCAGGATGCACTGATCCTTCCTCTCGGTGCGCAGGGAGCGGTAGGAGTTGTCTGCGATCGCGTAGCTGCGGGACAGCGACAGCCAGGCATTGGTGCGGCTCCTCGGGCGAAGGGCAGAGACCCCTCACAGAGGATTATCCCACACTGAGAACTCCGGGCAGACACACCCCAAAAGAAGCATCTGCCCCAATCCCTGGGCTGGGTGAGACCATATTTCTCCTTCACGCTGGTGAAGACACAGGAGGTCACTCCATTCACAGCTTCACCACTGAGCCCAGTTTCTGCAGGGTGACAGCACAAACTACCAAATTCCTTCACAAATTGGCAAAAGAAGCTTCTGTAGAAGTTGACTAAATGGTACAGATCAACTTTTCTAAATATACGTGATCTCTCAACACTGGTCCCACAGGACAAAAAAGCTTAACATTCAGGAAACACCTTGCTGTCCAGTGGTGTTTATTCTTGCTTATCTTTTAAGTGATGACACACTCAGGTGGTCACAGCTGCACTTTGCTGTTTGGATGGATCCTGCAATGTGGCTCCAGAGTAGCCCAACCTCTCACAGCTTCTCTTGGATGGTGGGAAGAGTTGGATGAGCCAGCACAGACTAAGGAGCATCCTGCAGGTTCAGACACCCTCCACCTTAGGCCAAGCACTGCCCAAAACACCTCCTGCCTGCATAAGACAGGTCTGGCCCTGGCCCTGCTTCCTCCTTTGCTGCTTTTTCTTTCCCTTCTCTTTTCCTGTCCATCACAGACCAGACAGGACCTCATGCCAAGAGTTACACAGTTACACACACTCCTAAAACACCAGAGAGCAGGAGGATGAGTGACAATGGTGGCAACTGCTCATAGAGGGAGGAGGAAAGGACAATGAGAGAGGGTAAAAGAGAAGCATCAGCCCTTCACAACTCATCTAAGGCAACCTCCATAACAATATTTTCAGCTGTCTTACATGTGGTGATCAAGCAGATATCCTGCCTTCATATGCTAGACAACCTTTTAGTAGCTTTGCTTTTTTTCAATTTTTCTCATTTTCCTTTTTTTTTTTTTTTTGCCTCTCATGCTGTGCAATTAATTAGAAGTAATCACAGCAAAATAACAGCCGTGGCCTTCTCAAGTCTATTAATACTTGGTGCTAAGGCAACACCAATGAGCTACCTAGCAACACAACTCCACACTTACCCCACTGAACACATCATGTCCTTCTCTTCCCATCCAAACTCTGCCTCTGGAGTATTTTGAAAACAGCTGAATAAATGTAAATTTAATTTAAATTTGAAGAACTGCCTGTAGACTGCGTGCCTTTATTGGGTGGTTTATGGCACCGTGAGCTCCAGCAGTCACGCACAGCACATACAGAATCACTTTAGTTAAAGATGTTTATGGTCCCATTTGCAGCCCCCATCTCCAAACCCCCTGGCAGGCCATAAAGAGGACAGGATGTGCCAGACCCCTGGGAAGTATGCTGTGCTCCAAGCCCATAGGGGTAACTCTCCTCCTCTGAATGTGACGCACTTCCCAGAGAACCCACAGCTCAGGCCTAGACTTAAACTAGTTTGACACTGCAATAGACCTCTTGAAGAATTCTTTCTAGAATCAGTTTAAAAAAGGGGAAAGAGGGAAAAGAGACACCTGAATTACTGTAAAAGGAGAAGCCCAGAGCACTACACTGCAGACAAGGCATTTTGATGCTCCTCAGAGTAAGTTTAAATGCATACATCATCAAATAATGCAGTGTAAATAAATAAGCAATGGGGCTTAATGGAAGGGTAAAAACAGTTAAGAAAAACACTGTTTTCCCAGTGGGAGCAGCAGTGGTATCCAGCACCACAGTTCTCCAGGGTTTACTTATGAGCTGCACGTTTTACAACGTGTTACGGGACTAGTTAAAGGACAAGAGAACAGCCTAAGAAATAATCAGCTGCTCTGTGATTAAAGTGTAGCACGTACAGGAATTAAAGCACATCTGCTTAATGCTTCAAGTTATCTGTGAGCACTGCCATCATCCTCCATCCTGCACACAGAAAAATGGAGCCACAGTCCCCAGGATTTTCCAGAGAGGCCCAGAACTCTCATCTAAGGACACAGAAGCCCTTCAAGAACACCCTGACCACAGGTCAAAGTGGAACATCTACACCAAGGGGAGAACTGAGGAGGTTTGAATGCAAGAACTTCTTCAGGTTTAATTTTCCCCCACATGGGTTCACACAATAAAAATCACATTTTTACCATAAAAAATACAACTTCAAGTGTTTAAACTTTCCCAAGTAATGGTGTTTCTCCCCGCTCTCTGTGCTTGCA
Source organism: Platyrinchus mystaceus (assembly GCA_035041135.1). Lineage (NCBI taxonomy): Eukaryota > Metazoa > Chordata > Aves > Passeriformes > Tyrannidae > Platyrinchus > Platyrinchus mystaceus. Next base: position 5,293,648 of record JAWWLV010000053.1, on the reverse strand, counting down.
GCGCATTCTGTTTTGTTTACTCTCCTGGGCTATGTGCCAGCAATAAGAAACAACCCAAATAGTTCACTCAAAAATAATATCATTTACTCTTCCAAGACCTCTTAAAAAAAACCCCAAAACAGAATATAACATAAAAAGCCCCTCCAAGAGGCGCTCAGAATTTGGCCCTTGGTCCTGAAAGAAAACATTCTGAAGCCATGTGGCCTCAGCTCTCAGCCACTCAGTCTGACAAAAAAATTCAAATGCTCTCAAAAATAACTTTAAACCTCAAACTTTTTTTTTTTTTTAATGGGAAATTGGGAACACTCACCAGGCCAGACCATGTAAATAAATACATTCCTTGTTCCAACAGGCTGATGGTATCTTAGCAACAAGGGAAATACCAGATAAATATTGGTCAGGCAATACCAGCAGAGGTAGGAAAGAAACCCCCACACAACAGACACGCTCTTTTCCCTGGTTAGCCCTGTGCTGGGGAAACTCACGGCCCGGACACAGAGACCCCAAGTAACCCTGGAACAATGAACTCCTGTCCTGCCAGGGGTAAGCAACCCTGTCCCTCCAGCCAGGAAGGAACCGACTCCCTTTCCAAATACTGCTCTTGCAAAGGCAACTCATCCTCTTTGGAGACAGGAACAGGAATAGAAAGAGCCGCACACCACACCCTCCGGAGGGTCCTTTATATCCCCAGGATTTTCCATGCAAGGAAAAGTCCTATTTGCTTGTTTTCACACGTCAGTGCTGCTCACACCTGCATGGGAATGGCACAAACTGCTCTGTTACCCACAGGCCACTCACTCACAGGTGAGGAGAAACTTCATAGAAGCTGACGCCGCGGTACCGCTCCATGTTCTGCTTGCTGTAGATTTCCAGTTCCTTGTATGGATTCACAGACACCAGAACGGAGCCGATGTAGGTCTGGAAAAGAGAACAAGAGGCAGGGAGGTTACAGACGGTCTGGCAGCAGAGTCTGAGAGCTCAGACTCCTCTGAAGGCCAAGTGCCTGCCCTGGGGATGCTCCTGAGGAGCTTCCAAACAGGCCAAGGGTGCTGAGGAAGTGACCTCTTAGCGCTGTGAGAGTGACACTGCTGGAGTTATGCCAGACATGTTATCCTTGCTGGATAAACAGCACCTGCAAATGGTTTTAGTGCTTCTAACAGCAAGAATATTTGGATTATTTAGGATCAAGTTCAAGTCTGGGGTTGCTGGAAGTGAGTGAATTCATGATGTGGAAGAACGTGGTGAAAATTGGATTTTCAGTGCTGGCAAGCTCTGTAAATGCCAGCAGACCTCAAGGGGAGCACTGCAGGGAGTCCCTACATCTGTCAACATGACAGTATCCCAGACTAGCTCTGACACAAGCAATGGTCTGTGAAAGTTGACACCATCACCTCCAAATCCAACCACAGAGCAGAGCTGGGTATGTCTTCTGCACCAAACACCCAAATTCAGGTCACTGATGAACACTTTGGTATCTGTCACTGCTACTCACATAGATCAGGTTCTCCTTGAAGCGTTTCCGCAGGTTTTCAATGAATGCTGCCTCGCTGGTGAAGTTCTCCAGCAGGACAAAATCCTGCACCCCGACACGGTCCCGGGCGGTCAGAGCGCTCTCCATGGTCAGCCGGATGCCGTTAGCTCCTAATCCCTGCAGCCAAGAGCAGAGGAAGGTTGGGATAGCTGTGGTTTTCAAGCAGCTCTCCCCATCCACAAGAACCACAATTACCCATGGACAGCTATGGGTGTCAGAACAATCCCACTGCTACCGTTGAAAACACTACTCACAGTGTGTACCAACACCTTATCACTTGGTTTACGCTGCTTTGATGGAAGGCAAGACAGCACGAGGGAAAAGTTATTGCTGAATGTCCAATAACTTTAAATCAATCAATCAAACAAGCATTTGATAAAGACAATAAATCTTGATTTTCCCTCCCCAGGCATCCTGTAGCAGGAGTGAGACTGAAATGTGTTCTCTCCACCTCTCTATCTCATTTCACAACGGGAAGCCGTTTCGAGGTACAGAATCTTTTATGACTAATGATGATTCATCTCACAAGCAAACAGCTTCACATTGCTGACCAATTTAAAAGCTGTTACAAGACAACCAATGGGAAAATTCTGAGAAAATTTAGAAGAAATGAGAAATGGGCATTTCTGCATCCCACGCCACTGAATTTAGACTGTGACACTAACATGCATCAAGCAACTTCTATTCCCCGACCTTCTTTTAAAGGTTACATTTTCGATGTGATGTGGGTTCCGACACAACCATCTTTGGAAAACACTTGTCTGCTGACTTCTGACTTCACTCAGCCTCACGTACTAAAACAGGGAGGGGAAATGTGCACCAAGTGGTGACTCAGTTGCTACTTGCCCGGAAAATCTCTACGCAACAGACAGACGATGAACAAGGTGTACAAGATGAGGGACACCACAGAAACCAGAGACAGGAGATACAACGTGTTCAACCATTTGCCTCACACCTGTCTGCATTTCCTTATCATATTCTGAAATCCTTCCTACTTTGCAAACTCCTCACAGCAAGCAACCCTTCTCCTGAATGATCTCCCTACAGCACTGATGCATTGCAGAGAATGTTGTTATATTCTGGGATGTTGCCATCACTGGCACAAACACCATAGATGTTCACACACTAAGAGCAATACAGAGACACCCTCTCTTGCAGCAGGGTCACAAACTGGGAATGTTGGACCCTCCACAGTGTCATCCAGCCCCCAAACCCTACACAATGATGTAGGTGATTTTTGCTGATTCACATTGTCTGGTTTTCTTCTTTCTGCTCCTTCTCAAGATATAATAGTGGTCAGAGTACAGGAACTGATGACCTGCAGGGAAAAACACCAAAACCAGCCTTGGGCAGAAGAAAATTTACCTGAAGTTTTGTTAAACAGTAATAAAGGCAAGACCTGCTGAAGTACAAATTTGGGTCTAAATGAGTGCAAATTCCCTCAGCCTGCAGTTGTTTTGACTTACCAATCATTTATTGGTAAATGATGGTTTTGATTTGGTAAATGATTGGTAAATGCAGTTTTGCCTATTTCTACAAGTACTAACTGGCTTCCTCCCCACAAGTACAGAGCCTGAGCAGAAATGATTGCATGAAACCAGCAGTTTTCAGATGGGAAATTAGCTCCTTCTGGAAATCTCAAATCCAGATCCACTCTAATGGCTCAAATACCACAAAGAAACATCATTTGATTTCCTCTTTTCTTTTTTCCAATTAGTCTCATGGTCTGGAAGGCCTGAGTTCTAAGCTTGGAAAGACCCAGTCTGGGAGGGGCTCTGCAGATACTGTCATCAAGTAATCTTTCTAAAATGCCCAAATTTTCCAAGCTAATTCCTCCACACCTTCAGCAAAATGCTCTGTTGTTTTCTTCTACCCTCTTAGCCAAGGTGAAGAGAAAAGGGATAACCCCTGAAGAAGCAAGGTGGTGAGATAAAGGATAACACTGGCAAGAGAAATAGAGATAAGTCACATACAAATAAACTCTGCCTAGAAATTTGAATTCTTCTGTCAGAGTAGTGCAGCCCTGGAGCAAGTTTTGGACAAGGTAATGGGAACAAAGGCAAAACCAAAAGAAAATAACTACTTTTCAAGTGGGTAAGTTTATAACTACAGCCTTAAAACACAGCTGCCTCAAAAATGACTGAGGAGAAACTTCCACCCTCGCACAGTTAATCCAAGTTTATATAATCCTAAAGACTTTCACAGAAAACGTCACTTAGCAGTTTCAGCAGCTCTTTCATCAGCCACTCCCTCAGCCCAGGACAAACTGATCCCAGCTGTCCACATCCAGGCGAGGGAAGAGCCAATCCACCCCACTGACAACTCACAGAGTTGCTCTCCGGCCGCCTCCCCTGGGACAGGCATTTCAGGCCAAGTAGCTTCGGTTTCCTCCACGCTTTTGTCTTCCCATTCAACTCCAACTCTCTCCGTGAGAACAAAATAACTACCTCAAATTTTCAGTCAGTCAAAGAGAAAAAACACACCAACCCCCCTCCACCCCCAAAACAACAACAACTAAATGTAACTTTGGGGCACTAATTAAATGGGACCAGGTTACCCATCAGGGGAGGTGCTGCAGTCAGATTCTCCAGAATATAAACTTCACTCAGGGTTGCAGCCTCCCAAAGCCCAAGTTCAACGCAAATATAAACATCAGCCATAACCCACAGCTGAGCAAGAGGCACTTCTCAGTGCCAGCATTTGCTCATTTGCTTTATTGCATATGTCCAAGTCTAGCACCAGCTTCAAATGTCAGTGTTAACTGTTTGACTGCCAACAACTTCAACAGATGCAATGTAAAAGGAGGTGGAAATAAATCCTTTTCTGCAAAATGGAAACAGAACAGTAATGCAGAAGGAAGGAAGCAGGGAAAGAAGACACTATTTAGGGGAAAATAATCACAGTGATGACCATATGTTCCTAGTGAATGATGAGTGTGACAGTAAGGCACTGAATAAATTAAAATAACTAAAATGTTAGTTATTTTCTGTTAGCAGGCAGACACCAAATATGGTGGCTGTAAATCAGTGCTAGAAAACCCAGTCTGGGGAGTTAAATATGTTACAGTGGAGCTAATTAACCATTAAAGCAGTTTGCCTATGGACAGGACTGGCTCCCTTGGAGATTCCTCTGTGCCAAACCTCCCCCGGCTGACGTACAGTTCACTTACAGCATCCTCTGCCCCGTGCTAGGCAAGAGCTCAGCTTGGACAACTCCAAAAGCCCTGTGGCAGGGGGTGTGTATTCCAGATAATTAGGAGAACACAAGTTGTGAGGATTTGATTAGACCCTTCCTTGTGAAAATCAGTTTTTCTGGAAGCTGCACTGAGAGCGCAGTGGTGGACAAGCCCTTGTGACAGTGAGAACAGGAGGAGGGACCATCCCTTCCTGCCCTCTGTGCAGCTGCACCCTTTGGCTTGTGCAATAAGAAAGACTGGAAATCTGACAGGGATTTAAACTAATTCAGATTGATTTTTTTCTATTGCTTTAATTCAGGTCATTTTCCCACACTGGTTCCACATGTAATCACTCGCAGTGGCCACAGATATGGCGATGGGGAACCACAGAGGAGTCAGGGACGAGGAAGAATTCAGCTGCAAGGCCAGTTCCTGCTGTCTTTCAGTGCTTGTGAAACAACCACCTAAGACCACCTAAGAGACAGGTCAGGTGCAGCCCAGAGCTCAGCACCCAACTGAATATGTCCCCTTCTCTGGGCTTTGCTGCCTCCCTGGCACCAGTTTACACAATGACCTGTCTCTAAGCCAAATCAATGCAACTCACTAAATCAGCAAAACAAAGACCAGGAAAAGAGAAGTTTTCTGTCCAGGCCCTGAGCTGAATTGCCTTACAATGGGATTGGGTGAGTGTCAGACCCAGGGAAAGGAGGAAAGGGAGCACAGGTGCCCATTGACAGTAAGTTATCTAGGTCAGCTCCACCATGTGAGGCTGAGCCCGTCCTAGAGGGATCAAAAGGAGGCCCAGGCTGAGGATCCCAAGCTTTGCAGGATGGATACACAGAGCTATTGCCACACCCAGCACAGGCTTCAAACAGTGAATTGCAAAAATCTGAGCAATCTCCATGTGATCTTGGTGCCTGTGGGCTTAGGAGTGCCCGTGCCTTCCCCTTTCATCCTGCACTAAACCCGCTGTCCTGACAGTCACTCCTACTCGAGAGTGCACAACCTGACTTTTGCCACCACATTTCTCAAACCCACCCCATGGTACCATTTCAAGGGACTCATTCCCACACTATTTTAACCCACTCTTTGCTTTTAATCTCTTCTCCAGAGCCCTCAGCACAACAGTGGCTCCCTGCCAGGAAGGGAAAAGCCGTCACTCCCGAACGGTGGGGACCAGGTCAGTGCAATTACCAACACGGAACTACTTCCACATGCCTTTTCCCTCCCTGGGATTGCATTTTGGGAAAGACTTTCCGCTGGTGTAAACTGGTGCTGCTGAATGCAGCCTGCAGAGCCAGGTTTACATTGGCTGAGGTTCCAGCCTTTCTTTGTATTCATACAAGAGTCAACAAGACCAGAAAATACCTTCGAGCTCCTGGGAGTACAAAACCACTCAAGACTGTACCAAAGAGTTTCCTAAACTGAACTAGTAAATCGCTGACATGGTATTGTGAAGGTGTAAACACATAGTTTTCTTGTAAGCTAAATGCCAAAGTGTGATAAAGTTTTTCCTCTGCTTAGGACTTGGAGAGCTGATACACCTCAACAATGAAAAACAGGACCTTTTGCTCTGCACAACAAAATCCCAAGTATCCGAGTCAGCCAGCTTGAGGACACTGGGGAAATTTTCTTGCATGCTGGAAGATGGAGGGTAACTCTGCCATGAGCACAGGGGTTCAGGGCTGATGTGAACAGAGCAAGAAACTCCCCCAGCTTTACCCATCAGCTGGTCCATGGCCATGGAATACCCAGCTCAACAGGTATAGGAAGGACTCATTCCCAGAGGGGTACCTGGGTGGTCCATGTTGGCACAGCAATTCCAGACACACAAGTGCTGCTGACCACTGAGAGAACAGGCAGCATCCTGGAGCACCAGGAATTCCCACTCCTTCCTGGAGCACCCAGGAGTGATGCACTTGAAAACACCTGGAGTTCTCAAAGTGAATGGTTTTGGATGGAGCAGGGAAACTCCATAATTAGAAAGAAAAGTCCCAACATGAACAGGATTTCTGCTTCGACATCTAAAAATATATCTTTTAATATTTTCTTCTGGCAATGTATTTTTACAGGTTAGATTGTAGCCATTTAGGGGACTTGCACTTAAATAACCACAGGAAGCGGGTGCCATATGGAAAGAGGCACCTTTATCTTGGTATCAAGTGAAAGATGATTGATCTGCAGGTTCCAGAAATAGTTACAAAGCCGGGAACGGAAAAACAGGCAAGAACCAAATGCGAGTGGGAAGGGAAATTCAGATTAGATTCTGGAAGACAATACAAGTCTGAACCAAGAACGAACTTCTTGTGGGGAGGTGGCAGCTAAAAAACATTTGTCTCCTGGATAGTCTGACATTCTTCACTGCCATGCCAAAGCTGCAGGAAGGAAAGAAAATTCCTTTGATTTCTACTCCACTCTACAGCCTGGGAAAGGGTTTGGACACGGCCTGGGCCAGACAGCAGAGCAGACAGAACTCAACTTTTTATCCAGGGCCTCAATTCCCGAGGTGCAGAATGGGATAACTCCTTTTTCCCTCTGCATGGAAAGAGCAATAATGAAAACAACAGAGGTGGACTGGAACCAAAGGATCTTAGTCAAGCACTTGTCCGCCAGCGAATCCCTGACAGACTGAAATGCAGCCACTTAGGACCCTCCTTCCTTCTGCCACACTGAAAATTAGCTGCACATTTGGGACACAACTAACTCTGTTAGTCAACAGCTGGGTGGGAAAGAAGGTTCCCTGAGAGGCAGCTCCGGGTCTCCCATAAAAATCCTCTGCAATCAACCCCGTGGATTTGTCTGCCTGTTCTGAAGCCACCTGAGCTGAGCTAATAATTTATACGACACGTGTTTGGCTTGTTCAGTTTAAAAAATTAAATAACAAAAGGAAATGTTTTATTTTGCTTTTTAACTGATTTCCCAAAAGACAACTTGAGAAAATCAGAACTGTCAGATGGATTGGGACTGAAACCAGGTAATGACTCTGATAACACAGACCAGCAGAGTTAAAGGAAACAACTGTTAACTTGCAAAAAAAAGTTACCATGTCAGCAGCTGCCACTCAAGGACCATTTATAGCAGAATAACTTTTTAGTTTTGCTTGTTTTAGAGCAATACATCACCAACAATGGAATGTCTGGAGTCAGAGAGCACTTGCCATGCTCAGAACCTGGTTCTCCCTGCCTGATACTTCCCTTCCCATCCCAAATCAGATGTGGGAAGGATTTAACTATGGGATACACCATTCAAAAAATGTATTAAAGAGATAGAAATGCTATATCCTTGACTAATGCTTGTAAAGTAATTATTTTGAAGTCTTCCATATTTTAAGTAGGGACAAACTGAAACACTTTAAAACCTAAAATAATTGGAAATATAGCAGTTTATTCTGCTCTCACAAAGATTTGATACATCCTCACTAGCAAATTACCTCAAAGTTAAAGTTCTGCCTCCCTCACTTTCCAAGCTACAGAGTCATTTAATCTCTCACCCTAAAATGCAAAGCGGAATAGGAAATATGAGCAATGGATCACACTGTGGGAATCATTTTAAGTATTTATCAAATGCAGGTAGGACATGGGGAGTCAGAGCTGTGAATGCAAAATTTAATCCTTAGAAAAACAGCAATGGTGGGTGCAGATGTTGCTGTAATTAACTGTGACTCATATTAATCAATGACATTTGACATCTGCAAGATTTAGAATAGTAAGAATCCATCTAAGGAGCTCCAATGGAAATTAAAAGTGAAAATTATGATGGGCCAGAAACAAAACAAAGCCATGGAGATATGCATGGTAAGCAGGCAATATCATTTGTCCAGTGTTAATAACAATTATATTTTCCACATTTGACTTGACAGGGGGATAAGGTAGGAAGAGAAGCAAATAGCAGTGAAAAGGAAAAGGTACTTGTAAGAACTAATTTGAAGGAGAGGAAAAATGTTTACCCCTAAGAGGGGGAAGGTTGATATTTCAATCAACGGGCTAAATATAAAATAGCAGTATGAAAAATGAACTAGGGCAGACCAGAAAGATCACCGGGGCTGGAAAAGTAAATACACTGAATTTCTATATTTAGGGAGCTGACATTTTTGCTCCTGAGCAGAGGACACAAGCTGCTGCTGGTTACAAGATGTTGCAGATGACAGTTTGCTTGGCAGTACTACCTGTGACCACAGGCCTGTACATCCCACAGCAGATTCAGAAGACAAACAGCATGACAAAAAAAAGGCAAAACCTCAGCTTGCTGCCCTTGCAAGCGAGTTTTGACGCTGATCAGAGTGAGCAGGTGAGTGGGGGCAGCAACTCAAACGCTGTCCCACGGATAAGAGCCCCTCATGGACGTGCCCCTCGCAGCAATGGGGAACCCCCTGCAGCCCGTTCCCTGCTCCGCTCACTGCTGCACTCCCCTTGGTCTCTCCCTGCCAACACCACAGGGCTCACCCCATTACTCTTGCAGCACTCTGCCCTTCCCCCCTTCCTCACTGGGTTCCACACACCCCACACAACCATTTCAGACCACGATGTCTTTCAAAGATAGTCAAACTTTCCAAGCAGAACGAGCACTCCCCGAGCATTCCCGGGGCACGCGAAGGGCACTTCCACACCCACATGTTCTCTCGGAGAACATCAAGCACCACCCCAGACAACACCTCTGTCTGTCACACTCTCACCTATCACATCTGACAGCCTTTCTCCATGCCCACAGCTCTGCAGAGGTTTCCTGCCTCCAGCATCCCCCTTGCCAACAGAAATCCAAGCGCAAGCCCCTGTCATCTCCACCTTCACATGTGCTGTTGTATGGAGGGACTCAGCAGGTCCTCCAAAAGGTCTGCCCCCTTCCCTTCATCACTAAGACCCCTTCTCAGGTGGTGGTCAACACCAGACTATTCAGGAAAACCTGCAAGGATTGCTGGATAGAGCAGGTATGGGATATTCCAGCCTCATGCTAACTCGCCTTCAACAGAGAATTGCTTAAATCTACAGACGTGACGTTTTCAATCCTTCTCTTCCTAAATTTGGTAAGTTTACCAACTAAAGCCTTGAGCAGTCAAAAAGCCCACACACTTTTTTGTAACGTTCCCTCATTCTTGACCTCAGCATCTTCCACAGTCAGTGAATTCCGTGGCCCAATTATACATTGTATGAAAATAATCTTTGCATCTCTTTGGCAACTTTTAACTTAACTGAACGTCCCTCTTCCTAAGCTACAACACAGAAAAGGGAGCTCTCTGTGGCACTGCTGGACATGTCTTTTTTTTCCCCTCCTCTCCTACTCATCTCTTTTTCCAGGTAACAATCCTACTCCTCTCAATCTTTTGCCACAAACTCATTTTCCCAAGCTCCCGGGGTTGTCCTGCTGCAGCAGACGCAGTACACAGAGCCAGGCGTTCTGGTTGCTGCTAAAACATGGACAAAGATTTCCTACAGTAAATCCCTGGAGGAACTGAGTGGCAGTGAGTCCTTAAGCAGGTACTTCCTGCCATTCCCTAGGATGGCAGTCACAGAGACAGAAGCCCAGATCCCTGGGCAGGGCAGGAGCAGAGCCCAACACGGGGACGGCACCTTCACATCCTCATACCCCTTCCACCCAAGCAAAAGCTCCACCCTTTCTTCTCTCCTAGCTAAGAGCACAACTTTCCCCTCTCTTCCCACTTTCTCAACTCCCACCTTGATTTCCTCCTCCAAACAGGTATTTCCTGGCATTTTTATCCTACTTCACCCCCTTTCACATAACTTTCCAGTGAACAGTTCTTCTGCAAAGCAGGCTGAATCATTTCACTTACACACCCTGAAAATGTATGTCTCCCTTCTTCTCAGAGCAGATACACATCTGAAAGCTGTGAAACCACCAGAAGAGTTAAATAAATCTTACCCCGCCTCTGAACTTCATTTTTGCCTCCTGCAGCTCCCGCAGCACTTGCAGACACTTAGTTTACGGTGCTACAAAAAGCAGCAATCTGAGGACAAGTTCTCTCTTCTGTCAGTTGCCTGTTTTGTTTTTTTTTTTTTAATGACATTTTCGGTGCAGTCAGAACTCCCTCCCTCCCACCAGCTCCTACTGGAGCATCCTGGAGAGGGCGTTTTCCAAGGAGAAGGCGAAGAACTCTCCTCCCCTCCCAACGAGGAGAGACCGACGTGCACAGACCGCGAGAGGCAGTCCAAGAGAAGTCAGCTGTGCTCTGCCTGCGGAGTTCCCGCTGCCCAATGACAGGGAAAAACGGAAAGAAAAGTAATCACAGGCGCTGGAAAAACTGGTGCAGAGCCCAGCACACAAACCACGGCAAACAGGCAGGATATGCTCGGGTACAGCAAGTCATTGTACTGAAACAGCAGCACGGAGAGGGCTCCCCACCCCACCCCCAACTCACCCCAACCACAGCAAAACCCCTGGGCTTAAAATTATACTTGTAATCACCCTCTAAGCAAATCAAAGGATCACAAAGTGTCCAGGGGTAGGACGTACTTTGCCTCGTCTGCCCTTGCAAGGGCTTAAAATCACAGAATGGTTTGGGTTGGAAGGAACCTTAAAGATCAGCTCATTCCAACGCCCTGCCATGGGCAGGAACACCTTCCACCAGGCCAGGTTGCTCCAAGGCCTGTCCAGCCTGGCTTTAGCATAGTGGCTCAGCGGGAATTTATTCCAGACTCTTTTTGAGGCATCCACCCTCAAAAACCACATGCTCTGTATGGAGGTCCTTGAGGTCCCCATCTCAAAATAACCTGCATTACCAAGTAAGACCCTTCTTATAGGACACACTCCAGCCACTGCTGCCCTTAGTCCCCAGCCCTTGCCAACACCAGCAGCACGTTTTGCTGTCTCTGAGCCCGTCAGTTTGGTCTCCCACAAAATTACTTATGGCCACAGCTGCACCAAGAGTGTGAAAAACCTCACCCCACCCCTTCAGAGATAAGGGCACTCTGACAAAAATACTGTATACACAACCTTTGCTAGCATTAGGTGGAAAGGGAAAGAACAAGAGACAATGGACACAAGCTGGAAAAAGGGAAATTCCAATGAGTTATTGGGAAATTTTTTTCCCAGTGAATGCTGTCAAATACTGGAACAGGGGGCCCAGGAAGTTGTGAAACTCCATCCTTGGAGACATTTAAGACTCAACCAGACAATGCCTGAGCAGCCTGATCTAAATTGGCCCTGCTTGGAAGTGGGGTTGGGCCAGAGATCTCCACAGGTCCCTTCCAACCTAAAATTATTCTATGATTCTATTAATTATTTTGTTCCTCAATGGACTAAGGTATGTAGTCATAGTAAAATTAATTACAAATACAGCAAATAAAGCTATAGATCTGTTACAAAGCCCAGCCAAAGGGTACCACCCTTCAAGTGTTCCAGGTAGTTCACATTATGGGCTGTCAGGCAGATTCTCTAACCATTAAACAGGCAGAACCATGAAATGATTCCCAAGTTTAACTGCTGGTGTTTCATGACAGGCACTACCTGTAGTCAGCTCTGCTTAAAAAGGGGTTTTGTTTGTTTGTTTGTTTGTTTTCCTTCTCATCAAAATGCATCCTGTTCAAGTTGTGTTACAGAAAGGGTAAAGTCGAGCTCTGAAGTACAAAGACTTCAAGCAAAAAGCTAAAAAGCTTCAAAGCAAAGCACGACAAGGCCATGCACGGCCACTACTCACACAGGAGGCTATTTAAAACCGAGCACACGTAGCAGATGTTGTCAGTGGTTGGGTGCAGCACTCCCCTCTAATTAGCTCTGGCCCAAGGCATCGATCCCAGAGATCCCGCGCTGCCGCGGATGTCATTCGGCACAGGCTGAATGTGCCAAGGATTTGTGATGGAGTTTGGCTTCTGGGAGTGCTGGGGAGCCACCAGTTCTTCTGCCCTCACCACACTCCATTTTGAAAATCCTCTGCAGTACCTCTCAGTGCTTGCACAACAACAGCTTGGCAGGATTTTTATTCACTTATCATCAATCGGTTGGGTGAGTTATTAACAGAGGCAGCCTCAGGACACACTCCAGAGGTGGGTTTAGCTTTGGTCTGTCAGAACACCGAAGGAAATGGATAATAATACTCCAAGCCCATCTCAGTGCAGGAGCACAGGTAAGATCAAAGGTAATATAAGCTCTATTTCCCAAACTGAGCCACATCAGCCATTACTGAATCACAACAGTGAGCCCCGAGCCAGGAGTTTTCCAGGTCTAATTACAGCTGTAGCCTGGTGGCTCTAAATCTTCAGGAGGAGAATGTCAGTGCTCCACCATCACTCCTCAAATCTATCTAGTTGTAGCCAAACAGAGTCAGTAAAAGTACTGTTACAATTTTAAGTATTAGCAGAGTTATCTTCATGTAAGCAACTTCCTTTTCCTTAGTTTACATCTCCTAACACTTCTCAGAACACATCACTGAAAATGCCACCTAAGAATATAAAACTGCCCAATATTTAGAAGTACACTTTTTACACATTTCCCTTGGCTTTTTTTTTTAAAATGCAGGAGAACCCTTTTATTTATTTATTCACTGGCAAGACCTTTACTCAAAATGCTTTTTTCTGCAGTCCAACCACTGCCCAACTTTTGCTGGCGAGGCAAACACTCCTGCATGTGTGTTAGCCTAAGTTAGGAGGGGAAAAATATAGTTGGAAAGCAGAGATAATCAGCATAATTTTATTTTAAAAGATCTTGATCCTGGATTATTAAGGTGATAAAACCAGACTCTTCCTTTCCAGCAGCAGGGCCCAGCCCTTGTCTGTGATTTCTGCTGAGGATGGCTGGCAAGGTTTGGATCACTACAACAGGCAACTACAGGCAGAGGTATGAATCAAGTTTTCCAGGCCTCACCAGTTAGAAGTGAGTCATATAAACCCTGGATTAGAGCACTGGGATTGCTCTGCTCGGTGCTGATAAGCAGCTGATTCCCTGCATACAATTTCACATTCAAAGCAAGGGGACTGGAAACCTTTCCTGTCAGCCCTGCTCCGACAGGCTCCCAGAGCCGAGCAGGACTTGCTGAGCTACACCCGCAAGCAGTGGCTGTGCTGGCAAATAAAACAAGAGTTTGGCCTCATGGAACCAACATCAACAAACCAGTCCTCCCCTGTGCTGTGCAGATTCCACTGCACAATATAGATCTGGAGGTACAAGGTGCTGGCTTGGGTTCATGCTATTCAAAAATCAACGTGGATCACATCTACGTTATTCCAAAAGCAGAAGATGTCAAGTTCATCTCTCAGCCTTTTTTTTTTCTTTTTCTGGATTTTTATAATATTCATTATTTCTGCCTTGAAAAAGAACTACAGAATAACATGCATTCCATAATTAGAAAGCACTTGGCAAAAATACCATGGGAAAGAAACCACCCTAAACAGGCCAGGAATTCGAGAGCTCTTCCTCTCACAGGTCAGAGGAACATCTTCACCAAAAAATAGAAACTTAACCTGTCACCCGTGTCCTGCTGTCCAGATTATACTGATCCAAAACTGATTAAAATGCCTCACAATCCTAGGACACCCTATTGAAGAAACTGAAGGTTCTGAAGGACATTTATCCCACTGCTTAGGAAACAAGCCCTGTTCCAGCAGAGGATGAACATGTGACTGCAGGATAACTGGATAAGTCAATGCCCTGCCAAAGAGCCAATGCTAAATATTGTAGCAGCCTTGATAACAAGGCAGAACCTCCTCCCATACCATTAGTTCTGCTAAGAATTGTCTGGTTTCTCCCCTTTTTTTTGTCTGGATTAATGCATCTCCTCTTTCCCCACGTGCAGAGCAGCCAGCTGTGCTCCAAACAAGTATCAGGAACACAAGTATGAACACAGGACATTGGTCCCTGGAGACACAACATTCCTGGCCAGTTATGAAACTGCACACCTAGAAAGGTTAAATCAAAAGTCCATTATACTCACTCAAAAGGTGTCTCAAGATGGTGAAAGTTCCTTAATTTTACCGCAAACTTCATGACTGAGTTCTCCGATGCTGCGTGACTGTGTTTGCAGGATTACAGACAAAACCTTAAAAATACGTGAGGTGTGGCCAAAAGGGTTCAAAAACCAGAAGACAAAGAAGATTTAGATCATTATTTTGAATTCTAATTTATGCTTTTATAATGCCTAAAACTGTCAATACTGGTTTTGTTTGTTCCAAGGAAGCTTCGACAGTGAGAACACTCAACGTCTCTTCTTCCCAAGCACAGTCTTTCACAAATAAGTAACAAAAAAGGAATATTGCAAAAAACGAAGATGGAGATGCACACCTCTCCTTGGATTCCTACATTTTCTCTGTGAGGGCTGTTCTCTGTTTTGATGTGTCTGAGAAGCAGCAGATTAAAAAGCACATACACAGGGCTCGTATTTAGTTATGGCTCCCGCACACACACAATAATTCTGGGTCTATGACGTGAGTGAAAACAGAAACTGGGTTAATCTAACAAATTAAGATAAATTTTCCTTGTTGCTGCTTTCTGCTGAACCAGTGAAACAGAAAGGGATGACTGGCTTTGACAGTGACCATCAGAACAAAGTCCCACTTTATAATTACCAGAAGCCCTTAATGTGATGCCAGTTTGTCTCATGGCTGTGGCTGCTCCTGCTCACACGTGTTACGGCTCTGTCAGTGTTTTATGGGGCTGTGAGACCGGTCGACTCTTCAGCTGGTTTTACAAACACACTCTGCCCATCCTGATTCCAACAGCAATTGTTGCACTAACTTCAATAGCAAAGTTTAAAAACAACAGTTAATTCCCTCTGATTGCTCTGCCCATGCTTTGATAGGATCATTTTAAGCAGCTCCCCTGCAGTGTCTGTGGCAAGAACACCGAGAGCAGTTCGGAGGGAGCTGTTAATACAAACAGCCTGACTCAGTTCAGCTCATGTGCATTCCTCCCAACTGACTTTCCAAACAGTCACTCCCAGTGGCAGGACCTACATCTTCCTTTTAAGGGGAAAAAATGTTTTCACAGGAAAAATTAAGTGTTCAAAGCCTGTGCATATCTCTGTGCTTTCAGTGACCAATCTCGCCTTTAAAAACACATTCTCGTTGCACGCAGAACAAAAACTTCTCCCTCCTTAATTAAAAGCTGTTCCTCGTTTCTAACACAGTCACTGGCTCTCTGCCATCCCCAGCACACTCAGGTGAAACTTCCTAGCACACTACTTTTCACTCAAAACAACATGAAAAGAGGATTGGTTTCCCAAAGCGTTAGACAACTAAACCTCAGTGAGAAAAAGATCATGTAAAAGAATGGGGAACATACAAACTGTAGACAACACTTCACAGCTCACACTGGTGACTGACAGTTCCTATTCCCTCACATTTCTTTTCCTGCATTTCTGAAAAGAGGCTCAGTGTTAGAAAGGGCTTAAGACTGGAAAGCATATCATAACAAAAACTTCTTGTTCCATGCACACTAGATAAGGAAAGAGTGAACACTGGTGCTTTGCCTGCATGTTAGATGGAGGAAACAGGATTTCCCTCTGCTACTCCCTGAGCAAGATCCCAAGGAAATGTTTCTAATAATAGGAAATTACTATATAAGGCCAGATCAGCACTAAACTGTTTGCAGTCTGGAAGAGAAGGATGGACAGGAGTGTTGAGGAGGGACAGAAGGGGCAGAGCAGGGCTCCTCACACACAGTGACCCAGGGGCTCCCCTCCACAGAGAGGGACAGCATTTAACCTGTGACTCCTCTGCTGAGCAGAGTCCTCTCCCACAGCCCAAAATAGAAACTAAATGTACAAATTAGAGCTGCTGTGTCCTTATGTCCTTCTTCTGTCATGCCCTTGCTTTTCTTCACAGCACAAAAAAGACAGACTTTGAAATCTACAAACCTGCAAAGCAAGGCTGAGCACGTCTCTGATATGGAAAGGGCAGGAAAAGAAAGACACAGCCACGTCCTGAAGCACGACAT
The DNA here is from genome assembly GCA_035041135.1 of Platyrinchus mystaceus. Taxonomy (NCBI): domain Eukaryota; kingdom Metazoa; phylum Chordata; class Aves; order Passeriformes; family Tyrannidae; genus Platyrinchus; species Platyrinchus mystaceus. Next base: position 5,277,065 of record JAWWLV010000053.1, on the reverse strand, counting down.
GGGCAGTGCTAATGCAGAAGGCAGGCTGACAGCTCCCCTTCCTGGGCAAGAGATCCAAGGGGCACAACGGTTTGCTGCTGCATTTTGTGAACTGGACAGTTTTAAACTGTAAAGATATTGGGTACCTGTGGAAAGAGCCATTCAACTTCATTTTCTGAGCGTTCCCACATAACTGCAGGCGTTAATGTCTTGCAGGACAACAGTGTCAGTGGCAAAGAGTTGCACAGAGCAGCTGTGAACGTCGTCAGACTGACCTGTGTCAAGTTATAGCTCCAACACACACTTTTCACCATCCCTTCAGCAAAACCTGCAAGCCCAGTTAAAGACAGACTTTCCTCCTTCTTATACAAATGAAAGGGAGCTCCTACAACAATGCTCACAAAGGCCTCGTTTGGATAAAGTGATGGAACTGGAATGTTTCCCTGTGATCCCCAGTGAGGGGTATCTTTCCATCTCTGCTTTGTCTTTGGACAAGGCCAGGAGCTCTCAGCTCCCAGTGCAGGGACGCTTGCTGAGCAAACACAGTCTGACACAGTCCCAGGGCTGCCACGGAAATGAGCACAATATAAACTCCTAGACAGATTTATCACCCAGACTTTTTTTTTCTCCCCCTGACAGCAAGAGATGTTTGTGACAAAATGTACAAACAATTTTGTAGCTGTAGCCCTGCTACATCCTACGTCTGTCTCCAAACACAGCTTCTAGCGGAACGTGAGGACAAACCCCAGCCAGCCTTTTTGTGTCAGCTGGTGAGACCTCCTTGAGCTGCAATGGTCAGTTTGCCACAGCAAAGTTAGGCTGAGAGCCTTAAAAAGGCAGCCCAAGCTGCCCTTATGAAAGGCTCATTGATGAGACAGCAAAGCAGAGTCTGACAGCAGAGCACTATCTACATCTCAGCATCAGGCGCTTCACAGGCCCCAGGAGAGCACAGCTGAGATTTCCAAAGCCCTCCACTGTTCCACAGGATTGCTCCAGTGTAACCAGGCTCTCAGGTATGTTCTTCCCACTTGGCCCTTGTCCCCACAATACCTGGCCAAAAATGGGTGTGCCCTCACGGCTGTGTGAAGCCTTCCAGGGCTCGTGCCAAGAGGATGTTTCACGTTCGACTTATCTTTAGGGACATCTCGATTTCTGAAGATTTTTAAACTGACCTTTAATTTTTGTCCTGTTAAAGACTTCACATCCTTGACTGCACAACGAGGGGGAAAACAAGTGCAGGCAACAGGCAGGTTTTTTTTCAGAACCAGTAAAAACAAGCAGTTGTGATTCTTAGAGAAAAACAAGAAAGCACTTATAGCAAATACTCTGATGCCTCTGGTCTCATGTAACAGTAACTCCATAACAATTATAAAGCAATTCAGAAAGATGGCCTGGTATGGATTGTGGTCGGTGGCATCTGAAAGTTAAATTTAGAAAAAAAAAAAACATTTTTGGGAACTTGCTCCCTGTGGATTTAAGTCAGTATGAAGCCTCAGCTTTAAGCCTGGACCTTAACACTGTTGCCTTCTGTATTTATTTGTCATCCCAAGTCCAAGGATGCAGTCACTAAGTTGTTTGTTTAGTTTCAAAATCTGCTCCAGGAGAAATAAGATATTTGTCTTGGCTCTAAAAAAGGCGAGAAGAATCGCAGGTATGAGACTGGCAGTCTGAAAGCAGAGTTCAACCAACACTACTGAGGTACTGTCAGGATCCTCTGTGCCATCACTGATGATTGCAACATTCTTCTCTAAATATAGGAATTGTCTGCTTAGAACTGCTGACACTAAAACAATAAGTTTAAGTTACTCTAATTTCTTTAGTGGGTTAAATCTGAAACCTAGGGAAGGCCACCTGAATGACATTATTCTTAACTATATCAACACACATCATTTTGCAGAGCTTCAAATACCCAATTTATCTACTATATCAGACTGCTTTATAGGAAACAAACTTGACTGACTTGTCCTATTCTGCCCTTTTTTCTTTTAATTGACAACTTTCAGCAATGCAGTTTTTCATTAAAACAAACCACACCCAAACCTAGATCATTGGTACTGTGAAAAACAGTTTAAAAAGGAAATACCTCCCTCCAAAATAGCCAAATGAACTTGTTTCTTTTAGTCAATGTGAAGCTTTTCCTTTTCACCAAGCCTGAACACAGCTATTGTGAACTCCTAGTTTATTGTCAAACCCATGAATTTTCTATTATATGGAGACTGGAACAGAAGCAATATCTAGACTTTATGAGGATATTCAAGCTTCCAATGTCAGAAAAATAAAGGTCAAATGATTCAAACTTTCCTGAAAAGCATGGGAAAGAGGATCACATATGGAACATATTTCCTTACATTCTGGGAGTTTTTTTATTAAATAGTTTGTACATGAGTGATGCCCCAAAAACTAACTAATCCTACTCCCCCCAATCCTGTTACTGTAATAGCCAAATCCCTGGTATGGAGAGTTTTGAGCAGGATGAAGATGTATATATCAGTATAATTTCTATGATAACAGTATAATCTGTACCCAAAATTTAAGGAAATGGTGCTATGAGCAATTTTTTTGTATTGGTACTATTGCATCTGTCATAGGTTGTTCCATGTAACATCTGTAGGTTCCTTAAGAAACAGCAATCTGCAAGTATTCTTGCAACACTCCGTCCTGACGCCAGGAGCTGGTGATACCTGGGAGTAACAAGTTCTTATTTTCCTTCTGGGTGTGACCCCTTTTTTAATGCAAACGTAGCAGTGCTGTAAGCAAACTACAAGTTACTAAGTAGAGTCAAGTTCTGTGAGTCCAGAAAAAAAGGCACGTTCAATGCTTTAGACATTCAAACAAGTGGAGTTTTTAATTTGATGATTTATAAGTGAAGAGTTTACAGGCACGATTTGTACTTCCACCACTTTTTTTTTCTTTTTGACTCTGTCCCAGACTGACTTTGCTGGCCTGAGGCCTAAGGCAGACAGTTATTTTGGGACAGTGAAAAGTTATAAATAAGTTCTAATAAAACTATTAGGGGCACACGTGATACTGAACTTCTTTCAAACCCTTCTTTGTGAGGGAACAAAGAGCATTTTACATTTATCGCGATGGCATGAGCCCCCTACGAAAAGTTTAAGGGGAGAGTTTCAACAACAGTCTGGAGTAAAACTAGATCATGAGCCCAAAATAAACATATTCAGTGATCTAAAGAAATTCCAGATTATGCTAAAAAGAAAGGGGCTGAAGAGTTTCCAAAAGCAGAGGAGAGGGAAGCAGGCAGGCAGCGCAGCCTGGCCCTGGCAGCGTGTCAGGCTCCAGGGCTGGCGACCGCCCGGAGCACGTGGGCAGATGATATTGCAGCTGATGTCTGAGCTGCTTCCCTTTCCCCTGCCTGTCCTGCTGCTGCTGAAAAGGAGGGGAAAAGCCACCAGATGAAGGGTATTGTGTGAGGTAATCTCCTCCTGACCGCTCTGACAGCGCCCCAAAGAGCCCACAGAGAACAGTCTTCAACGCTTTCGTGAATCGCAGACATTTTTACCCTAAAATAGATATATCATCACTTAACAGTACACAGGGAGTGATGAGTTGCCATCATGTTGGCAAAAGTATTCCAGGCTGCCAGCATTTCAGAAGGATATCCCACATCCACCTGCATCAGCTGGCGTTCATCAAACAATCCAGAATATTGTTTTCCAACAGTTTAAAAATTTATATTCCTGTTGAATCAAAACTACATTAAATATTTTTTTTCAAGTAAAAGAAGTAATAATCACATTGATGTTAAAAAATAAATAAATAAACTGCTGGCTTGAAGCTTAGTACCCTTTGGACTGTAAGGAATAGCTCATGTCCAAGGCAGAGTTTCAGCCTCCTGCTCACTCAGGAGAACTTCCTTGTCCTGCTCATTGCATTTTCAAGACTTTCTGCATTATCAGCAACATCAATTTAATCAGAAACAAAGACACTACAGAATAATCAAGGAGTCCATCCCTTTGTGGTTCTCAGGAACGCGTGTTCCACATCTGGATAAACATGGGCTATCCAGAGAATGGAAACATTCCTTCCCCAGCTGTGGTTAGGCCCAAATCCTTTTTTTTTTTTCTCTGTCTGATTTACTCATAGTCCTGCATTGGGTGGTTCAAAACTACACAAACCCTGCTGAGGCACACAAGAGGTGATCTCAGGCCCAGGAATTTTCCTCCTGGCCCTTTACATCTACTAGTTAAACAAAAACTTCTGGGCTGTGATCTCCACCTCAAACGAGAGATCCTGAAGGAACTGACAGTGGTGACATTAACAGGAACACCAACTGTCCCACAGCATCCTGTTCTCCACCAGAAGATGAGGATTGGCACCCTCAAGAGTCAGAGACAGGAAAGCATCCCCTTGTGCTGATGCAGACAAAGAGCACATCCTCAAAAAAAGCAAAAGGTATTGAGTAGGTGGGAGTCATTTCCACATAAGGGAACATCTTGCTAGAAATGCATGGATTTGGAGATCTGATAAAAGTTGGGTATCTTTAGATCTCTTCTCACGGTGTGTGAGGAGCCAGGACCACAACAGGAACTGTCAGAAGGCTCATCCCACTGGGAAGGAAACACTTTCTTTCCTCTGATTTGACAGGTATAGTTTCTGTAGGTCCCCTTGGGGAGAGCAAGTGCTGCAGGACCATGACAGAATCTGAGCTCTAACCTTAGAGAAGAGTCCAAGAGTCTCAAGAACAGGCACTTCACATACAAGTCAACACATGGTATCAAACCTTACAATGTAAGAAATACATTCAAACCACAGGCAGAGGGTTCCTTTGCTTAAAAACTTTCTGTTCAAACAACTCATATTGCCAGGGCAGCATCGTTTGCTATTACAGCAACAACAGGAGCCCAGCCTTCATCACTCCACAACAATGGGAGGAGGCTGCAAAAAGCTGAGAGCTCATACACTATGCAGGGCAAGCCCTGGATTATCCCTGCCTTGCTGAGGGCAGTGTGAGCTCTGCCATCAGCTTCACTTGTGTTGGAAGTGCACCTATGGCAAGAAAACAGGTTAAGCTCTTTTATATCACCTAAAGAAAAGCAGCAGAACTCGAGGGTTTGTTTCAGGTGGTGTTGTTTGTACGGCTGAAGTAGAAGAACAGAGACACACAGGGAGGTTCATCACTGTAAATTATTGATCCGCTGCTTTCTAGACACTGAAACTGGTAATTAAACAAATGGTAAAAAGATCCTTCATCAATTATAGAGGTGTCACTTTAAATTACACTTGCTCCAGGATGAATAAAACACAGTGGTTAAATGCTTTGGGTACTTCATGAGGCTTCTTGTTCAAAATCCTCACTGCAACAACACTGACTCTAATTCTCTTATATCGCTGCTCTGGAGTTCTGTGCATGTATTAAGCTTGATAAAGGGAAATTAGAGCTTCTGTTTCACCATCTTTTCTCACACAGTGTCCAAAAAGCACAGTCCCATGGTCAGGAGGGAGCTCCTGGAGCTGAGATTAGTGACATCCCTTTTCTGCTCAACATGGTTAGTTATAGGGCCTGTGATAAGAGCCCTCACCCAAAAATCAGAAAAAAAAAGTTTTGTCTGCTAACAGCCAGTTGTGAAATCTGTGAAGTACTGGGCAGACATTTGACACTGGTCTTATGGTTTTTAGAAACTATAGACATGAACATACCCTCCACAACCTAAAATAACACTGGCAAGCTGCTTCTGAAGCAACATGATGATGACATCAAAGGTACCCTTTTAAGCAGAAATCATGTCACAACCATAATGAGTACTCAAATTTGATATATGATAAGTGCACGCCTTACTGCATCAAGTTTAAAGTTATCTCAATTTCACATGTTAAATATTTTATGTAAATGTAAAAATGTACTTGCTCTAATTCTAATTCTGAAACAAAACCAGCAATCAAAGAAGAGCTTTGCCATCTTGCAATTGCTAGCACAGGTGCTCTCTAGAACCATTTTTACGTCTCTGAAATAGGTTTCACTCTGGGAAAGCACTTATTGATGAAGGCTGAGTTCATCAACTGATTGAGATAGGTCAGGGAGTATGAATATTCCAAGTGCAGAACTGCATATGCAGCAGAAGCAGGCAGCTTAAAACACATGCTGAACAACCCTAACAGGTGGACACAGTTGGCATCCGTCGGGGAGCAGAGGCAGCAGTGAAGCAACAATGCTGGGAGGCAACATCAGGGAAACAGCAGCTGCTGGTGCAGCCAGAACAATCCTAGAAGTCAAAGAACTCGTGCTTGCCATGGAGAAGTGGGGAAGAAGTCAACGTGGGAATCCAAGGTGGAAAGAGAGGCCAAGGTGATGAACCATAGGAATATGCTGTGGAAGCTGGAGATGGATGCATCATCAGCTGATGGAAATGCTCCAAGTGGGAGATAAAGGCTGGACTGTAGGATTTTTGTGAAGTAAAGAACAGCAGTGCTTAGGAGGGGGACAAGAGAATCAAAGGCTGAGCTGACTCTTCCTACCGCTCCCCAAATAATGAGGCTGAAGCACAAGGAGAGCAAGCTCTGCTGTGGGCCCAGTGCCAACTGCTTTATGAATTCTTCCTCACCTGTTCTAAAGAGAGTTACACAAGGTAAGGCTTTATTCATAAGTGCCTGATGGATCCTGTGTGTGCAACAGCTCCTACCAGCAGAGCAGTGTTTGTGGGAAATGGTAGGAAGAGTGTCTAAGAGAGATAAAGCCTTTGAGTTGCAGACGAAGCTGCCAGCCCTCATTTCCAGCTTGTCAGAGCAAGTCCTTCTTGAAGTCAGCAGCCTGGAATGAAGAGAATCTGGCATTTGTGCATGGATGTATGGCTCAGCCAGCCAGGGTGGAGCGGCTGGCTTTAATCACACTTTCCACAAAGGAGGGGGGAGTGGGAGTGGCAAAGTACAGTGACTGATGGTCGTTATCTGCTATACATCCACAAATTCCTCTTCTTTGACTTTGTGTTTCAAGCCTGACCTCCTTTCCTGCTTCCACCAGCCCCAAGAGGAGGAGGGGAAGGGACATACAGAACTGGAATTTGAGAGTCCTTCACATTCTCAGGATTCCTGGTGTGTGTGACAGGCAGCACACACTTGTCTGGTGATCTCACAAATTCCACATTCCTGTGAATTCCTACAACAGCTGGTGGGTCACAGGAGTAGGGTAGGTACATGCAGGTAGATGCCCTGAACCCCACTATTCCAAAATTCACTTACCCAAGTGCTAACCCGCTACTGCCCCTGCTGCTCCAGCTCACCTGCTGGGTGACAGCTGGTTGAGAAGCCTCTTTACCCAGAGTGCTGGTATGGTATCAAAAAGGAGTAAAGCTCCAAACCAGTTTAATTCAGCTGCCCACTACAACATTAGCAACAATAAAGAATTCCACTTCAAACCACTTCTGGTTGCCTTTTACCCTCACAATGAGGCTGCAGCTCACTAAATCACATGGAGCTTCAATTCCATCTAGAAATAGCCTCTTGAAGTCTCTATTGCAGGATGGCATTCCTAAATTTTGTTTACCTGGGTGCCACTACTTGGTGGTGACAGCAACAGCAGCTACAAATTGCAGGAACCTGCACGTATGCCCAGAGTGGGCTCACAGCCCAGATCCAACCTCTTGCACGAAAGGTTTTGGCAGCAAAATTCATTCCTTCTCCCTTACCCTTCCTGCCTGTGTCGGTCACGTCACGCTCAGATACCACAGCACGGTAACCTTGTCCTGCTGCCACACACACACACCTTGTCAGAGTCCCACAGGGCCCACAAGTCCTTTGAACCTTTACAGCTGGTGAAGAGCAGTGCAAAAGTGGGGCATCCCTACGTCCTCCCTCCCTCCAGCTCCAGAGGCTCTCCCAACCTCCTTCCATAGATGGCAACGCTCTGGGAAGGGGCAAGGGTGTATCTGCTCCAGAGAGAGCAGAACACTCTGACATCAGTGCCCAACTGGACACCCCTGCCTTGGGCTCTGCTCCCCACTTTGGACCCCGGACACTCTGTGTGCTGCTTTGGCAAGAGGCAGAACAGACTGCAGCTTCTCCTGGTTCGGTGTCCAGGTGTGTGTGTACCCTGGCAGGATTTATCAGTGCCTCTCTCCTCCTGTCCCAATCCCACACTAATGGGCA
>JAWWLV010000053.1:5256991-5268969 GCA_035041135.1 Platyrinchus mystaceus | reverse complement strand
TGAAGAGCAGTGCAAAAGTGGGGCATCCCTACGTCCTCCCTCCCTCCAGCTCCAGAGGCTCTCCCAACCTCCTTCCACAGATGGCAACGCTCTGGGAAGGGGCAGGGGTGTATCTGCTCCAGAGAGAGCAGAACACTGACATCAGTGCCCAACTGGACACCCCTGCCTTGGGCTCTGCTCCCCACTTTGGACCCCAGACACTCTGTGTGCTGCTTTGGCAAGAGGCAGAACAGACTGCAGCTTCTCCTGGTTCAGTGTCCAGGTGTGTGTGTACCCTGGCAGGATTTATCAGTGCCTCTCTCCTCCTGTCCCAATCCCACACTAATGGGCACAGCAATGCAGGCACTGCTTGGGAGCTACAGCTGTAGGATAACTATAGGAGCTTGTGAATCCCCAGTACAAGCAGTGGGGTGGAGATCCTGTATTCTGTTTGTAAATCTTAATAAAGCCAACATTTAGAAAACAACTAATTACCATTTATGTTCCAAACAGCTGGCCTAGCTCCACATCCACATGCTGGGAGGTTTTAGTGCCAGTCAGCCCACACATCTGAGCACAAAAGTCCCCCAGTATGACTGCAGAACCTTCTAGCAAACTCAGACTTCTCCTCAGTGACTTCAAGGATCAAAGCATGGTAGCATAAAAGAGTTACACAAACCATCATTCCCACATCATCACATTACAGACACTTGTCCAAGGTGAAAAGAGAACAGCAAGTGTCCTCTGAGGTGCCAGAGTGCAATTCCAGGCTGCTGTCAGTTGACCCAGACAACTGATATTACTGTGATACAGCTCATCCTCTGTCCCAGCTGCACTTGTTCTGGCCGTCCCCCTCCTCTGGACTTAAGATCCTTTCAAGCTCTGTGACAAGACAGTTCAACAACTAAACAAACAGAAAACACTTTTTTCTTCATCACTGTTCTCCCAACTTTGTTTCCATTCATTCACCAAAGGGTCAGATGGATACTATTTCAGAAACAGGGCAGGGAGTGGAGAACTAGTGAAACGGATTTAAATTGGCTAAGTGGAAGGTGCCCATGACAGGGTAGCTGGAAAGAGATGATCTTCATGGTCCTTTCCAACTCGAACCATTCTATGATTCTAAACAGAACTTCATGCCAGCATAAGCTTATTTTAGATACTGGGGGTATACATCCTCCTGGCAGACACATAAAGAAAGGGCTTTTCATGGAGAGTGACGTGGATGAAGCTCTAAGACTCTCTGGCTGCTTGTTCCATCCCCTCCCCTTTGCACATACACGTGCCTCCAAACACTGAAAACCTTGGGGAGTGATGCACGACAAGTATCACCCCCGGCAGCCTCAGGGACAAGCCCAGGAATGCCACCAGAGGCTACAGCCTGTCAGCTGCAGTGTTCCATGAGCAGGGAAGCAGCACTATAAATTACCTATCCTGACACATGTGGGGATCCATGTCACACCCGATCTGCCCCCAGAAACATGCCGAGCTAAGACACTGCTCTGCTACTCAACAAGGCTGCGAACGACTGACGCTTTTTGGCAGGTGCCTTAGAAAGGAGGGTGATGCTGCTGGACTCTTGATTGCAAGCACACAGGAGGGGGGCAGCTCACTTCACACACTCATCACTGTGCCATTTATTGACCCAAATGAACCTTCCCACTCCCTATCAATCCACAAATCTCAATCCAGCCCACACTAAACACTGATTGATTTTCTACTCTAACGAGCACTGTGTCACATTTGTGTTAACTACCCATCAGTTCAGATAAGTGGTTTGCAATTAAGATAATTTGTTTGAGGCCAGAAAGTGTGGCCTGAAAAGCACTTTGAAGAGTTCAGCACACAGATTAACCAGAGAAGTTCACTGCTCAAACAGGCAGCAAGGTACCAGCTGACAGCTACTTTAAGACCTATACACCAGAACTGACCTTTCTAGTCTATGCAAAATAAAAAGCGAGATTTGTCCCAACTGCATTTTTCCTTGGAAGGTAACAGCTTACTTGTATAATGCTTGGAAAAGATTTCTTCCCAGAGTAGTACACTCACCCTGCAGCAACACTGATCTTCTTCCCCTCGGTATTTCCACTCAGGTGGCACCACAATCCTTTCACAGGTGCTTCCTATTCTGATGGCAGACAATGAGCATTCCGGCAAAAACGCCTTCAGCAACAAACAGCCAACTTAACTGAAGCCTCCAGCAAAAAGTAAACAGTTAGAGGAGCGTGGCTTTGGAGTTCCATGGACGTGAGCCTGGACATAGTTCACATTCCCATCCTACACAGAACCACGGAACCACTCTGCGGAATTTTCCTCCCAGTGCAAGCTGGGCTAAGAAAGTGGTTTGGATGCCAAGAGTTGCCAGTTCTAAACACATTCAGGCTTACCGTTGGAACTCCCCTGTCCCCACCTAGATCCGGAAACTTCAGAGCAGAAACGAGACACTTGGCAACCAGTCAGGTTTCAGTTTGAAGAGTGAGATCAAACACCCTCCTTCACCCTGCAAGTTTTTTTTGCATACAGAAACACCACATCTCTTGCAACACTTCCTCTCTTCCTCTTCACATGGAGCCTCATGACCAGTCTGCCAGAGCAGCAGGGAAGCCCTGGCTCCCAGCACTCACTACCTGCCAGGCTCCCAGCACCAGCCATCCCCTGCTCTGTCTACAGCAATCTCCAGCTCATCTTGGACTCTTTTTCTTTTTGCTCTCCTTTCCTTTATGCTTCTTCCTTGTATCGAGACACAAATACCTCAAATCATATTAGTTTATACTTGAGTCAAATAATATCTGAAAGCTTTACCCAAATATATATTTATATATGGCCCATAACCATCAGCCCACGTATTCTTTAAGTACATCAGGCAAAAAAGAAAAGATGTTGTGCTTCTTCATTATGTCAGCACATGTTTTCCTTAAATGTGCTAAAGGACTTTAACACACCTAGTTTAGAAATACCTCATGAATGTGCATAAATTATCCCTTCTATTATCCCAAATTGCTCCCAGCTTTCTCCAATCCCTGCATAAGCAGTCATGAGAGTGTTGTTTCTTCTGTGGACTGAGGAGACACATTGAGGTGATCTTAAAGGCCAGTATTTTAAGGTGGCCGGCATTTAACTGAAGCATTAACAGGAAGCACTGTGGCCCATCTGCATTTACAGAGACACTTTCTGCTGGAAACCAAAATTGTAAGTGCTGAGACTCAGCACCAACTGAAATAATATGAGAGCCCAGATAATGAGCATTTGTCCCTAAGTTTCATAAGGCCAGGCTTTAATTTTCTTTAGCAAAATAATCTGTAGATCCACTACTTTAGGAGGATGCAGAGACCAAATAGAAAGCAAAATAAGATCAATCAGATCTATGATACAGGCTTATTTTGGCCTCACAACCTTTTCTGCCTCCCACACATTTATCTCCCTCAAACTTTTCCAGCCTCCACTTCTTGGCCTCTACTTTCCTTGCTGACCTCTCACATCATTTTAGCCTCCTACTCCTTTTTGGTTTCTGCTTTTCTTATTGATCTCCCATTCTTTCTCAGCCTCCATTTTTCTTTCTGGCCTCCCACAGGTCTTCAGCCTCAGGTTTTCTCTCAGACTCCCACCCCTTCAGCCAGCACATGATATTCAAACCCCCTTAAGGTTATCAAGTTGTAAATTCCCTTTCCAAACAACAGGGTCTCACCTTGATATGCACATTCCTACTCTGACTTCTTCGACAGCCCAGCTGACCAGAAACACTCCAGCACCCATCCTGTCATCTTTCAGTCACAACAGCACAGTTTTATGCCCAAGGAAACACGGTGGCTCTCTCAGTAACCCCAGTCCTGCTGGGAATCTCACAGCTCTGTACACTTAATTGTGTCAATGGAGGTACAAAAGTAAAACCAGAGAAATTCTGAGATGGTAAAAATCAGAGTTTCACATAGATGCTCTGAGCTTCGCTCAAGGCTCCATCAGCTGCTGTTCCCAGTTCCTGTCCACCAGCTCTCTGGGCAGAAGATCACCAAAAATGAAGTTAAATATCATCTGCATTTCCACAGAGTGCTATGGTCGGGCACACAAAAAAACACACTCTGTACTTCTCTGCAGAACTTGCTTTTGATCCCCTCCCCCAACCATAAGAGCAAACAAATCCATGCACAAATAAAATGAGGATTTTGCAAGTCACGTATTTTGTACTGGCCTTCATTTTCACACGAGACTAAGTTTTCCTTTCTATTTTCAAACAAGGCTGTGTCCAAAAAAGCTTGTGATTGATTTAGGAGAAATTGAAAACAATCATTTTGAATACACTAGTCAAAATGCAGCATTTGGTTTACTTGAGAAATGTGATGGGTGCTTTTTTGGTTATTTTTGGAAAGATAAAACAGACATAAAAGCAGTTCTTCATTAGCCATTACTATGCTTTTCCAGGAATCATATTGCTCTGAATCTTCTCTTTCAAGTTGCAACAATTTTTTAGTTACATGGTACTTACTAGTTCTGAAGGGAGAAGAAAGAGAACTGACCACAAAATTCATAAATGCGTAAATTCAAAGAGAAGACCTGAAATAGCTTCAAAAATTGTATTTTTAAAGTCCAAACCCTCTTCCCTGTCTCTCCACATGGAGTGTCAGACATGCTCAGCTGCCCCCACTTCACTCCCACATGAAAAAACCAATGGAAAAACCTGACACACTGCACTGGGTGCACTTGGCATGGTTTGTGCAGTCACCAAAACCAACCAGGTACACAAACACTGCTGTTACAATCTTAACAGGTGTAATGGGTGGGTGGGAAAGCTGCCTGGAACACCTGTGAGAAAACCCTGTGCTAACAGAGAACAGCAGATAATCAGTCAGGAAGAGGCAGGAAACTGCTCACAACCAAACTTTAGTGCTCACTTAAACGAGGCAAAAGAAACATCTGCCTTGCTGTCCAAGTTCCAGTTCTCTCAAGAGAGAGAATTCCTGGCTTCCTGGTGCAAAGGTGTGGTTTTCCCTCCCAAGAGGCAATTTCAACCAGACTCCAAAAGTTCTAAGAGTGTAAGACAACCTGTTATTTAAAAGAACAAGATGTGTGGACAGAGAACAAGGCTTTCTGGTCTCTAATTTGAAAGGTTCAATAAAACTCCAGAAAACCCCAACAATAATTTTGTGCAATAATTTTCCCACTCTCCAAAATGAACCACTGGACACCTCAGCCTTTGCTGAAGATCAAAACCTGAACTGCAGAGACATTACTTGTAAAACAACACCATGTAGTGTTGCAAACACATATCGGGTTTTGTTTTTAAAAAAAATGTTGATTATAGTGTGCTGCCTTGTAAAGCACAGAACTGCATATTTTAGTTATTAAAGTTAGCAAACAAGTCTGGCTGTTGAAAGTCATTTCCCTGAGTAAACAATGACTCAGTGTGGGCTGTATAATGTACAAGTTATTAGTTACTGTTAGTGAGTTTAAAAAACCCAGCTCGCAACACTATACAAAGATCTGCTTCAGAACAGAAAATAGCTTTCCTCCTACTTCTATAGTTCCAGTTATATTGTTTCAGTGGAATTTAATTTTCTAAAAGGCTACACAGATCACTATCTCTTCATTATATAATTGGACATTGACTTAACTGGACCCTTCAGCCATGAACAATATGCACAGTGAGAGAGCGGAGTTTACTCTCTTTTCTGTTCTCAATTTGTCACTATAACTGAAGTAAAAGTGACTCTTTCCTGGACAGGAACATCCCATTCAAACCAGGCAGCAGGTGGCAATGAAAACAGACATAAAGACAACCATGAAATATTGAGTATATGGTAATGAAGAAGAATGCTATTGTAAGCTCACCAAAATCCTCTGACAACTCTGTTCTCTTGAATTACAGCTCCCTCCATAATCCTTCTCTTCATTAGTAAAATGGCCAAATACACCTGGTGATTGTCAGCTGGCATAAGGCACCAGGGATCACTCTGGCTAATGAAACAGCCTCAGCTGCTAAGGAACAAAGGCTTCCCTGCAGTCTTAAACCACTCCACAGGCTGTTCTCCAGCCTCCAGTGTGCACTGCCTGAGATCAGGAGCACATCTCTGTGGTGAAGTCTCTGCTCAGATATATGAACACTACAAGGAAGTACAGAGTCAAATAACAGAATCACAGAATATCCTGAGCTGGAAGGGATCCACAAGGATCATCGAACTCAAACTTCTGGCTCTGTCCAACAATCCCACCGTGTGCCTGAGAGTGTTGTCCAAACGCTCCTTGAGCTCTCTTTGGTTTGGGGCTGTGATCACTTCCCTGGGGAGCCTGTTCCAGTGCCTGACCACCCTCCAGGGGAAGAACCTTTTCCTGATATCCAACCCAAACCTCCCCTGACTCAGCTTCCTCAGGTCCTGTCACTGGTCACCAGAGAGAAGAGGTCACTGGCAGCTCCTCCACTTCCCCTCTTGAGGAAGCTGCAGACTGTGGTGAGGTCTCCTCTCAGCCTCCTCTTCTCCAGGCTGAACAAACTGAGTGACCTCAGCCACTCCTTATGACTTCCCCTCTAGGCCCTTCATCATCTCTGTAGCAAACTTTGTGGTAAACTTTTACTAGAAAAGCGCCTCCAAAAGAAACTACCAAAATTAAATTTAAAGGCACAGCCTTTTAAAGCAGCTACAGCTTAGATGGCCCAGTCTGCATCCAACCAGCGGGCTGAGTGCCATCATAACTGTGTTAGGGAGGACTTTTTATAGTCATTCATGGACTATCCACTTCCTGGCAAATATCACAACACATTTTGACAAGACATTCTTTGCCACCAACAATGACACTGCCCATTCAGTAACAAAACTTCTCAGTGACTGCAGGCTGCTGTACCTTCCAGCTGCAGGACCTCACTGCCCGGAAGGCAAACACTACAGCACTCCCAAGGTACTGCCAAGTGCTAAATTCTACCTTCATTTATTATCAGCTGCTGAACTGAATTACAGGAAGGGCGGGGGCCGAGCTGGACTAAGGTCAATGTACCAGTTAAAGGGCTGTGAGTGTCCCAGGGAAGCACAGCTTAGCTGGACATTCACATGTGACCAAGTGCTTTCCCAAAGAAAAACCACTGCCAGGGAGAGCTATCCATGCATGCATGGATGTCACAGGAGTTCTAAATACCAACCTTTATCACCTTCCAGGACAGGAACTGAATATAGGACAGGCTACACCGGAGATGTATAGTAACAGAGAAGGTACTGGCCCTGCTGCTCCTTGCAGTATTTAAATGTTTAAATATTTAAATAAAGTAGGGCAGGGCTTCAAGGAACACCAGACCTTCCTCCCCCAAGAACATGACTCAGTTACAACAAATTACTTGGTATTTGTCCACTCAGAACCCTTCTGCCATAACAAGCTTTGTTAGCCTTTCACGTTTATTTATGTTGCTTGCTTTATTAATGCTTTCTGGGAAGAGCTGCCCACCCACCCCACTAATGCATCAACAAGAAATATGCAGAGGACGGCACAAAACACATAGCGGGATGTTTTCCAGCAGAGAGATCTTTGAATCCAGGCACAGCAGGCACAGCACCAGTGGCTCCCTCCAGGCAGAAAAGGAACTGTGTTCCAATCTCAGAGAAACACAACCCTCATGCAAACCTCACCCACTAGAGGAGACGATAGAAGGTTAGATGTATGGTTTCTGTTGAAGGCAGGGGTAGCAATCCTAGGCAAGGCCAACCACATCACTCAGGGGCTGGTTACACAGCAGTAAAGCAATATGTAACACAGGAAGGGCCCTGACAGAAGACAAACACATGCCACAATTGCCAGCACAAAGCAACTGCTGCTTCCAACAGGGCAGTCCCCATCTGATCCCAGCCTTTCCTTCCTCTGGGCAGATGTTGGTGTGCTCACACAGGGAGCTGGGCTGGGAAACTGCTCCAGACAAATCACCTGTTTGTTTTGCCTACTCAGCTTTGATTTGGCTCAGTTCTGAAAAGTTAACCACACTGGAGTGTCACTGATACAGGTAAGGCAAAGCACAGTACAGGTGGTTTTCCCCGCAGTAACATTTTAGAAACACACAAATGAGCCTTTATAAAGGGTTCTTGAGCCTGTGTGAAAGGACAAGTGATTTAGTTACATTTGCATCGCTTACAAAGGGCAGTAGGACACACCAGCCTCAGGAAAATCCGCTGCACTTTAAGTTCCCTCCCACACCAGTAACACATCATATTTTCCCAAATATAAATTCGTCCTACAGAAAGTACTGGTTATCTGACAGCACCCTGTGAACAGCCCTCACTCCTTACTCTCCAAACTGGGAGGCAAAGTGCTCTAGCACTTCATGCTGGAACTACTCCAACCTGCCAGGTAAGAGCACTGGGCCGAGGGAGGGGGCAGTGGGTTGGAACACAGGAGCAATAGTTTAAACACTGCTCTGGGACTGTGACAGCTGCTGCAGTTTGTTTCTCCTGCATTTGGTGCAGCCTGTCCCTTTTGACAGGGGTAGAGGGATTTGTCCAGTTCCTAGAAAGCACGTGGTTCCCAACAAAGAAATAAGCAACATGACACCACAAACAATTAAAAAATCCCAAATATCTGAATGAGACTAAGACTATCTTACCTTTGCATAAAGTTTGAGCTTTTTCATAAGAAGACACACCATATGTAATGTTATAAGCATTCTTAGCCCCCACTTCTTTACTCACCTTCCTCCAGTGGGCTTAGATCAAATTAAAAAAAAAGTTTTCTACCTAGCTTGAATCATTTTGTTAAGATCTATAGAAGTTCTCTTATTATAAATCCTGTACCATCAATCACAAGTTTCTTTGCTATTAATTATGCAAAAGAGAACAGAAATTACACCTTGTGGATCCTGAGTCACACGGGATTTCTCACTCCCTTAGTGTATTATGATTCACATCTTTTTTTCCTTAAAAAAAAAAAAAAAATCCTTTATACCATGATAAATTAGGAGAGCATGTGCACAGTCTAGTACTCCATTGGTCCCTGCCAGGGAGAAGACAAGATTCATATTTACACAGCCCCTCCCTAAAACACATTATATCCACTATCAAAACTGAAACCTCTCAAGTGTCATGACAGCAGTTGCCATATCAGGGCCTACTGTAAAAATTAAGAACTCATCACTTCCATAAGACTTAGGCATTTTTGAAAAGGTGCTGACAACTGGTAATTGTCTATTGCCCCAAAAGGAGATGAAAGAAAAATGCCTTTCTTCCCAAGTACTCTAAGATGTGGTTCTGTTTTCATGGATTGTCCCACCAACCAAGGATATTTTCTCATTTCTAAAACTAAGTAGCTGCCATCTACAAGTAGTTCCGGTGAAGCCTTCTGCCTCCAGCAACTGTTAGAGAATGATTAAATACCAGAATAATATCTGTATTGTATCTTAGAATCACTTTTCCTCTGTAATCCTCCCAACTACAAGAACGCAGCTCAAGCCAGCTTACGTGGAAAATTCAAGTTACTCGAATGAGTTGCTCATTCAGGCAGAGTCAGATTCTTTCCAAGAATCACTGTCACTTAAAGCAATTAACTCCAGGTCTATCAAAACTGGGAGAAACTGGCACAGTAAGTAGCACAAGAGATGGGGACCCCCGAGTCTCAGTGGATTCAGACCTGTGGTCTAAACTGAAGGAGTACGGAGTTTGACATCATCTCCACCTGTACAACGGGGCTACATCCAGCGAGCTCTCTTCACCAAGCGCTCTTGGGCACCTGTGCAAGCACTGGCAGAGAAGGAAGAATTCTTCCAACGTCAATGTCAGTGCCTTGCACAGCAGGGCGGATCAGCAGCGCGCCCACAACCGTAACTCAGGTCAGGGATGTGCGGGAAGCCGGTCTCGAGCAGGGCAAGGCAGACACCCCGAACCCCGGCCGCGCCACGGCCACGTTTCAGCCCGGAGCAGCCGCACGCCCCGCCACACCCTGCCGGGCTCCGGCCGCGCTCGGGCTCCCCACGCGAGCGCTCCGCCCGTCCCAGGCTGGGCGTTCGGGATGCGCTCGGGGAAGCGTTACCGGAGTCAGCGGCGTCACGGAACGGGAGGGAGGGAGCGAGCAACCGCTCGGCGCTGCCGGAGCCCGCGCCGTGCCGCCGCCAGGATGCCGGCTGGCTCTCAAACGCTCATTTTGTTTCTTCCGTGGAAATTTTTTATAGAGTTTCCGGGAAGGTCGCCGACTCCGGTGGAGGGGGGGGGGAAGGGGGCGGAGGGGGGGTGGCACGGCCAAACCGCGGCTGCCCGCCCTGCCCTCCCTCCGCACGGCGCTGCCCCCCGCGAGCCATGTGGCCGAGCGGCGGTGCCGCCGAAGCTGGGGAGGGTGGGGGGAGGCCGTGCGGTGTCCGCGGACACCCCCGGAGCGCCCCCCGGCCCCGCTCACCTGCGCTGGGCGCCGCGGGACGCGCGGCTCGGGGCCCTGCGGCGGCTCCGCGAGCGCCTCGGCGCCGACTGCCCGCGGAGCCCGCGCCGCGCCGCTAGTGAGCATGTCCGAGCGCCGGGCATGCGGGATGCGGGGCCGCCGCTCCGCCCTCACCTGCCCGGCCGCCGCGCTGCCCCGCACCGCGCTTTCCGTCTCTCTGCGCTCCGCAGGGAATGCTGCCGTCCCCTCCTCGCCCCCGCTCTGCTGTTCGGGGGGCATCGTGAAAAGCGCGCCTTCGAAAAGTTCGCTCCGGAGCGACTCGCCCGGAGTGAACTTCGCCACGGTCAGGTAACCATCCCCTCTGAGCTTCATCCGCATCCCACACAGGTGGGAAATACCGCGGGCAGCCTTCCTCAGGATCCACGGGAAATTCTGCACCAACAGCCTGAACCACACTGAGCTGAAACAAGTAAAGCTCTGCCACTCCTGCAACAGTTTAAAGTGCCTTTAAAGCCCCTGTTATAGCGCGGGACATCAGAAACTGCCTCTCTCTGGCCATTCCTGCAGCACCCACAGCACTTGGCACAGACGAGGCTGCTGTTCTCAAAGTAGCCAACTGCCGTTTCAAGGCATGTTCACGAGCATTTAAAACTTTTTAGCAAGCTGAAGTGATACCTTTTCTCTCGCTGATGTCTCCCCCAGGACCCTGGCACATGCTGTTTGGGTTAAGGTAAAGACAATTCAGTCCCGCCAGTGTCCTCTACTGTCACTACAAGTAAGTCGGTAGCATTCCAGGACCATTTACTGAAAACCAAAGAACACCAGAATTGCCACTATCTCCTCTTGCAACAAGGCAGAGAGAGCTCTCAAGTTTTTGTGGAATAAAGTGAACTCTACCTGACAACTGTGTAACCACACACAGTAAATGTCTCAGCTAATTTTCAGATCGAGTTTTAGATTAGTCACAAGAAAGACAATGCAAGGAAACGGGAGCAACATGCACCGATGTGCACTGCAGTACAAGATGGCTCTACCAGAGCTGAAGATCTGTTAAACAGCTTTTAAGCACCTATGTCAGAGAGATATAAATTCACAGCTGCGTTTAGGTATTTTATAA
This sequence comes from Platyrinchus mystaceus, assembly GCA_035041135.1. Lineage (NCBI taxonomy): Eukaryota > Metazoa > Chordata > Aves > Passeriformes > Tyrannidae > Platyrinchus > Platyrinchus mystaceus. The sequence goes on along the minus strand of JAWWLV010000053.1, from coordinate 5,257,547 downwards.
ACATTTTAAATAGTTTTTACAGTTTCTTCTCTGAAGACTCCTTTAATTAAAAAACATATAAATCCAGTTAGAAAATATTCTGAAGCAAACCACACAGAATGGCCGTGCGTTCCAAGAAAACGGAAAGTATCTTTAGGAGAGTACTGTGTCTTTCTTAACTCTTCATATCTACCACAGCAAACCAGAAATAATCAGCTCATGGATTTTCCATCTGCTTACACACAAACCCTGAACCCAAGTCAATAAAAGTCACAAGTTAACAGAAAACTCAGTTCCTTGAGATTTTCATAGTAGTCTGTTAATGTCCCTCAACTCTGAATTTTCCATGTGTGAACCTTCCTATAACATTCAGGGCATGAACACAGTGACAGCACAAACAGTCGATACTGAAGAGGATCAAAACACTCTCTTCAAAGCTCTTGCTCTTCCTTTGTACTTCGAAAATGCCTCCAGAATTATGACAGAATTAATACAGCCATGCCAAACACCAACTGCAAGTCACACCAACTTTGCTACACTACAGTATTTCGACAGGGAATACACTTTAATGATTTTT
>JAWWLV010000053.1:5186109-5256891 GCA_035041135.1 Platyrinchus mystaceus | reverse complement strand
GCCAAACACCAACTGCAAGTCACACCAACTTTGCTACACTACAGTATTTCGACAGGGAATACACTTTAATGATTTTTTAAACTCCTAGCCACTTCATATGAATATTCATTGCTACTAATTCCATCCTAGGGAGAGAAAACTCTTCACAACACAGCTACAGCCACTCCAAGGACCAACCAGTCTTGCAAACCCTCATATTTCTGCACTAGAGCCGCTCAGTTCAGAACTGAGCTGGTTATTGTGTAACTACCACTGCAAGAGGGGAAAACAGAACAATAAAAGCCAGGCTTACAGTCTTGCGCTCTCCACTGTGACCGACCACGCGGATGATTTCTCCCGTAGGAATACGCTCAATCCGCAGTTCCATTTTTCCAAGGCAACTTAGTAAATCTCTCTATTCTTTACGGATAGTTCTGATTTCAGCGCAGCAGCAGCAGCAGCAGAACTTGACTAACTGCAATCTTTGGTTCAGAGCCCTGTTGTGAGAGGAAAAGATGAACCTCTGTATTTATACTAAGTGTTAGGTGTGAGCTGAAACAATTAAGTTCAAGACTAGTTTCCACTGGTTACAATGTGCCACGACAGTTCCAAGAAGCCTAAATTTATGCTTGCGTTTATTGCTGCCAACTTTGTTGATGTTCCACTTCACTCCCAGCGGACTCAGAATCCCAAGTGAAGTCGCTGCGGATGCTGTTTCAGAGGTATTAGCACGAAACAATCCCACGGCAGACTTCAAAAATCTACCAAGAGGTTTTATGTCGAAAAAAACTCTTCATCTTTGCCTCCACGAGGCAGAGCAATAGAAAATACTGATTGCTCCCATGGTAACTACAGGAAGTTCTGCAAATTGCTGCAGAACGAAATCATTTTTAATTGAGTCCTTGAGTAGCTAACTAATCATGACAAAGGAAATTAACTTGCACATTACTGCACAAAAATTCCTACTACAAATAGGAGAAAAATACTCTGGTGAACACTGGTTTAAGTGCAATTACAGAGCTTTACAATGGTCATGCCATCCATTAATGGAGAGGCCAGACCCTTCACTCCCTTCAAAAAAGATGCAGATATCCCACCTGTGATTGGGGTGGGGAAATCAATCTAAATTTCAGGTATTTTAAGACTTGCTGATAGGAGACAATTCCTTTTATCATCCTGGAAGAGCCAATTTTGAATTTTCAACTGCACTACGAGCCAAATACAAATGGTAATGCTTGTCAAAAAACCTACCTAGTTAATAAGATTAACAACCACTGGCCACTCCAGAGCAGATCCAGGTTAACACCATTCTGTTCAGCAGCTGAAAAGAAACAGCCTGTCACTGTTCTGTCTTTCATACCTGGAATTAATCTTATGCTTCCCTTAGCTGTTACACACAAGATTGTTCCACTCCAACAATTGTTGCCTTGAGCACTTACTTGCCAATACAGGGTTCTACTGAAAAAGAGATTTTATCACATTTTAAAAAAACCATCACTGTCACTTCCCCAAACAAACCCACCATATTCTCAGTAATATGGAGCAATACCCAGCCTGTCCTTTCTCCCCTTCCTGGGGAGAGAAATCACAAAGATAAGTCATCCAGAACACAAGAACTGTGTAGCTGGAATGGCTCCTGTGATGCTGAACCAGAACTATGTGCAAAAAAGCTTTGGAAAATGGGCTACAAGTCAGTGACAAGAGAAAAAAAAAAGGATAATGAAAATAGAAAGAAGCTGAAGAAAAAAATTATAAGAACAAAATAAAAAAGGGAAGAGAGGAACATAGTGTGGTCTCTGCTGAGCTCAAGCAGTTCACTGTAAAACCACTGTAACTACACTGAAAACACAATTACAGTGAAAGTGGTATTTCATAAATAATGCTGAAACATTCCCTGCCAGGGCTGATGTCTGTACTTAAATAACTGCCAGTTTCAAGTATGGTTAGCAGGTTAAATGTTTGCTATCCTGTTTTTCTTCCTTTTGTGGTGCCAATATTCTTTTTTTCTGAATTTTCCCTGCACCTCTTCATTTCCTCTCACCCGTTTGCATTCCCAGTTCTCACACTTCCCCTGACTCCACTGTTTTCCTCCAGTGATTCTTCCAACCTGTGCTCAAATGTTCCCAAACAGAATTCTACTTTCTAGACTGCAAAATGAGATTTTTGATTGCAGAGACCTTGGAAGTGGAAGCTGACGGCTCCACTGTAAGAAAGGGAGCGGGATGTTCCCGCACAAATCGATGATTTCTCTCAAGCTGAAGCAATTAAACAGACTAGTTCAGTGCAGTTCCTGAGCAGATCAATGTCCAGAGTAACTGTGCACTGCATAGAAATTGCTTCAGTTCAATCACATTCCAATAGTGAATCCCTATATCCAAGGGCTGAAAGGGCCATTGGAAGTTTCCTGTCGCAGAGTTCTCAAAAAAGGGATCGTTTCCTCTCTCAAGGAATAACTAATTCAAGCTTTGTTCAGCTGGCCTTTCCACTGCAGTATATTAATTAAGACAAGTTCATCTGAGTGTCACTTAGTGTCCAAGAGCAGAGAAGGAAGTAGTGGTAGTGGAAACAATAGTCTTTATCAGAACGTATTTTTAGGGTCTAACAAACACGCAAGACATCTTAGAAATATTTCCTGTTTACACAGAGCTGTGTTATCTCTGTGCAATGATACCCTGCACATCCTGGGGTTAGCCAGGAATCAGAAATATATGGAAGTTAAATGAGGCTATATTGGACAACATTCCTTGGTAGACATATTTCCTATTTTAAAATAAATTCTCTATCACCAGGGAATTACGAGAAGTTACCAGTAGACGGAAATTATTTGAGTACAAATTTATATTAAAAATGCTAAATTTAAAATACGAAGCGTAATGAAGGAGATCCTTCACAAAGACAGAAAGGACACCTCAAATCACACCGTGAAAAATTCTCTGTGACAAAGTGAAATTAGAAGAACCTGTTCTTCAAAATTAAGAAAGCAATTTAAGCTTCTGTGCATTTTTACAAGGAAAATACCAAACCCTCCTCAGTGGGGGAAGGGGGACAGAAATACAAAATGACAAGTTCATTTAATATTGGGTACAATGAAATAGGGGGGAAAAAATTGGATGAATCTGCTTTGTCCAAAAGAAAAATAGCATCTGTCCTTGCCTTTCTTTTGCAGCCCAAAGCCCTACCGCATATGTTATTATTGACTGATTTCCACTAGAAAACACTGTTGTATCTGTGCATTAAACAGGACCAGAGGTTCCTGGAGAAAGGTTACCATGCACAAATGAATCCTCCCCACCCAAAGCAACATGTTCATTCTCAAATCAACAGAGGCCATGTACAACACTTCACTGCCAGGATTTATTTCAGAGGTACAGGAAAAGAAAACACATGAGTATAAAAACATTTCCAGTGATTATAACATCCAATTAAAGGTGTTTTAAGAAAGATAAATTTCATCAGAAATTGCATCATTACAGATCATGGAATAGTTTGAAAAGCTACCATAGGTAACAGTAGTAAACAAAAGTGCCTCTGTGTGCATAATACTGAAGAAAGAAGTACAGTTCTGTGCAGCATCCTACTAACAAGCAGTTCCAATCCCAGCTGCCCGTGGGCATTTGCAGTGAAGTCCTGTGGTTCAAAGGATTAGTTTACAAAAAGCAGCTTCTGTGTCCAGTGACAGAGGGTTATCAGCTCCCACACGACAGAAAGGCTCTCGAGTGTCTCGGCCCAGCAAAGCGGCTGCGTGGCTCCCCCTCGGAGCTGCTCCCCTACAGATGCACCTGCTTGGAAGAAACTGGATCTTGGTCCATAATAAATCACCAGCTGTGGTCTGCAATTCAAAGACCACTGTTCTTTGGGCTCTCCACAGAATCTCCTTGCGTGGAGTATGGTAATGGTTACACAAGTGAAATCAGAAACAGAGGACAACTCGAGAACTGCGAGAGTTATTGCAGTTCAACAGGGATTTGTCTGATGCCCTAATTGCCATGAGAAGTCACATACCTGAAGGATTCAGTGCAAAACAAATTGTTGCCACACCGGTACAAATGTGAAAACTGTTTCTAATATTGTTCCAAAGTGTAACAGGAATGTACAAACTGTAAACCTCAAGGCAGTGTTAATCCATGCAATGAACACAGTATCCTCTGAACCTGCCCTCACTACTCACAACTGGGAGCAGTTCCCAACACCAAGCTTTAAGATGAATATGTCTAAAACCTACAGAGGCCAAGTGTTCCTAAACCCCACTGCAACTACCCAACCAGATAACCTATGTCAGAGCTTCCACAGCATACAAAGACACCTGGCCCTCAAAAGATTTTATACAGGGAATGATACAAGCAAGTAACTGCAAAACAAACATCCTCATCAAGGTGCTAACTTTCTATCTCAAAACAACCCTGAAAAAAAATAAGGCTTTGAGAAAAAGAGCAAAAAGGAATTTATTCCTTTCTGAAGCAGCATTCCAGCATAAACACACCAACATCCTTTGCTCTTCCACTTGAACCAAATTTGCTCTTTTCCATCCCTAACCACCAGGACAGTGATCAGTAACTAACTCTACTTACCATGCATGGTAGGTAGCTGGAAGCTTTGTATCTGTAACATGGGAGACTCACAAGTGTCCTTTTCCAGCACTGCAGTCTCACATTCTGTGGAATGTTGGTGCCTCTTCCTATCATTTCCAAATATTTCCATTTCCTCATCAAGAAACCAAACCATTTCTGAAGCTAACTACCTTTCAGGTTCCTAAAGGTACATAAAGTTTCTTATTCCATCTCCACCCTCAAGTGCACAGGATATATTAAGGTCTAAGCACCATTAGAAAAACAGAAATTTTTAAGACTGATTGCTATAAATGGAAGAGATTTAGAATTTTTATAGCACAGGTTATGCCAAATTCTTCATCAGTCAGCGGCTCCTCACCTATGCCAAAGCATTTCTTTCAGAAATTGTGGGGTCCTGGTCAACTCCAAGCCAGGGACTGGTATAAAAATGGTGTTATTTTACTTTTTTTAATGAGGGGGAGAAAGGCAATAGGCAAATTGCTTAATTGTTTTATAAAAGAAGAATTTAAAGAAAAATCAAGAATATATTTATCAAAATACATTTTGATAAATGTATTTCAATTTGGAAAAATTAGAAATGGAAAATCCTACAAAGAGTTCTCAGTAAGGCATGAAGAAAAGGATCTACCAAAGGAGACTTTGTATATACACAAAGATTTTGTTTTCATGTGACCTGTTGTCACACATGTTTCCCAAAAGGTAATTAGCTTACATTTGAAAAGTCAAATAAAATTTCAAAACAAGCTAACTGGCTGTATCTAATAAATAATTTTTTAAAATAACTTCATTTAAACTCAAAATTTGGAAATCAATTATGAAGTGGTTACAGCATAGTAAATATTGCATCGTGAATAGAATATCCTCTACAAAAAAAGGGAACGAACCTAAAAACCTATTAAACATGGCAACTTCCTTAGGTTAAATCACTGTATTAGAAATGTCTATCACCTTAAAACATACAGCATTCATTAAGTGCTATTTTTACAGTTCTCATCCAGTGCAAGAGAGTTACTCTCCCCATAATAAAAATATCTGTTTCCACAATAAATTATCTTCTACGAGCTTACAAAGTTTCTGAACAATCCTACCTGTCTTACTCCATCTTCTAAGAGTAAAAGCTTACAATCACTAAGACATAAAGAATCATCTGACTCCTGAATCAGGACCACTAAATGCCCTTCCTGTCTTCACTCATCACGTGATTCCAGATTGTCAGGTTTCTGCATCCAACTGTTCTCTTCCTGTGTCAAATTCTTTTCTGTTGAGGTTTTGCTGGGCTGAATCTAGAAGAAAAACAAGTCAAAAACCAAATTAAAACAGCTCAAACCCACTGTTTTGCTCTGCACTATCAAGATACTATTACATAAAGATGTCTGTCATACTTACTAAAAATTGAGAAAATTTAAAAATCTAGTAAAAATACATTAAACTGACACCAAAACATTAAGTGTCATGCAAAGAGAAAGGCATATTGGATATTGTATCCACATACAACTGACAACCATCCTGCAGAGTCTCTGGTAGATATTAAGCTCAGAGGCAAGAGAAATACTCTGCCACTCTGTTTCTCACCAAAACAAGAGAGGAAAACAGGAACAGTAGCACTGAGATACATCAGCCAGCCCAGTGACTTTCATTACTGGATCTCCTCAGGCAATGCAGTTCCAGTCTTTTAAAACCCCTTAATCCAACAACAGTGCAGAACTTCTATTTCAATCATTCCATGACACATTAGCACAGCCACGACAGCATGGAAAATTATGCACAAACAAAATTACTTTGGAAAAAAACAATGCTTGTGTAGAAGCAGCAAATGCTTGGTCACTTCATCTTGCTTGTGCAGGTTAAGTGATCCTTTCAGAAATTAAATGAAGCCTGTTAAACAATTAACTTGAGTTCCAGCTGTACTGTCTGTCCCCAATTCAAGTGACTAATACACAGGAAACACTTCTGTGCAAATCTATCACAGAACGGAGCACAAAGAGCTCACTTACAATCTGCCAGAAACTTGGCAGCACTTGAGTTCTCATCTTTATAGAAACTAGGACCTAAGATGAGAGCCTGAAGTTCCAAAAGTGAAAGCTGAGAGAGAAGAAACCTGTCTGATTTTGCTGCTATGTGTTGCCATAACAGCTACCCAAGAGTCTTTTAGCACATCAGCGAATTCTTTTATGGGACGTTAGCCAGGACATAATTTTTAGAATTCCTTCTGCTGTCACCTCCCCCAGTATTAACACAGTTGCACACATCTATGTTCAGATGCATGTGAAAGCAAAAGAAACTGAAAAGATCACATCAACATTAATCAAAGCTTCCAAATACATTACCTGAAAAGGCTCGCTGATCCCAACTATTGACTGCAAGTTATTGCTATAATAACAGAGCAAAAATTCTCCTCCCAGAGTAGGTATTTCTGCAGCACTCATGTAAACCTGGCAACAAGAATAAGAACAGGCAATGAGCAACTTCCACAGAAAAAGAAGTTTACAAAAAAAATCAGTCTCTGCCATTCAGGACACCACAAAAATCAGTACTGACTATTTATAAGCAGGTGTTAAAACATAAACTAAAAAGGACGAGGACAGAAATAACTCATGAAACCATCTGAAAAATAAATCAGGGAGGAAAACTCATAGCAAGATGAGTTGGTTCAGTGAAAAGGGAGAAGAAAAAGCCCCGAGTGGTTGGAGGGGAAAGGACAAGGGCACGGAGCAGCAGCGAGGGAGCGGAGCTGCCTCCTGGTGGCAACGGCGGAGCAAAGCACCACCTCGGTCTGCTCCTGTCCTAAACAACCTCCCCCCGTCCCCAAACTGCACCCCCAACGTTTATAGTGCTCAGATTTCTAAGCTTAGTGATAGGAAAACTTGATGTCAGAGAACTTTTGAGCTTCTGAATATCTATACAATACAGTTTGGGTTCTTGCTGTAAACTTGATGCTAAATTACAAAATCTCTAACGTGAAATAACTGCTTTCCATTGTCTGGAAAGTCTTATCCATCCTTGCACTCACCCTGTCTGCAAAATTAAATTTCAATTTCTGTTTGTTCAGATAAATATCCCTGGAAACACACCATTTGTATTCAAAATAAGGTTTGTTTGTTTGTTTTCAATCACTAGGTAATCACTACTAGAAAGCTTTGTAACAGACAGCAGTTTTTAGCGAAGGACAAAAACATTCAGTAGTCAAAACAAAAAGTCCAAGAAACCCCAATCTGGAGCTGTATTAGATACCTGGAACTAACTGTGTAAATACTTACAACTGTAACCAAAACCTCATAATAAATTTTGAGGATACATTGAGCAACTTGGACAATCAGATGAAAAAATGGCCCATTACTTAATTCAGCAGCAGAAACAGATTAAAATATAAAATAACAGTAGTTTTTTAATACAATGAAAAAGTCACTACAGGAATAAATTGCTTTTTCATCAATTCCCTTAAGCAGTATGAAGACACTGAGGAGGTGTGCCAGACTTCCTGAAAATTACTAAGAATTAGGAAGAGGGATTTTAAACAATAATATCACTCCCAATTAGCTTCAACTGGGAAAGAGGACACAGAACCCCCAAGAGGAAGGGGATATGGGACAAACAGACCTTCAATGCTACTCTGTGGGAAACTACATTAGAAAGAAATACAACTGCCTTACTTGTTTACAGTCTTTGTCAGAAGAGATTTCATCATCTTCTACCCAAGCATAAGTGACATAATCATTCATATGCCTGAAAGTCACCTGCAGAGAAAGATGGAAACCATCAGCCCTCTGAAGGAAACAAAAAACATATTACATGGAAAACCCAAAGTTGTGAGAGCTGTTTACTAATTCACTGAAGTAATTAAAACACTGTACTTTCAGGATAAAAACATTTTAGGGGCATGCACAAACCTTTTGTTTCTGAGAGAGTGAGTGCTCTTTTCTCACACCCTTCCACTAATTTATTTTTGTTCTTTCTTTGCTACATAAATCTCTTGAACTGCAGACATCAGGGGAGGACAACTCCTTTCCATAGCTTCTGCAACATTTTCTTTAAATAAATCACCACAGTATCTCAGCAGAGAATCTAAAGGGTGTGAAAGAACTCACATCTATGGAGCTAAACTGTCAGCACACAGAAACCAATGGTAATCAAAGAGACACAACTATTTCAGAGAGTTCTGCACTAGCAAGAATCACAATACCCTAAAACCAGCAACTACCTCCTCCAGTCCTGTTCACCATTTTGCTGAAGAACCATGACATGACAACATTACCTTGAAGAGCCCAATCCAGTCCCAAGCGCTGCTCGGGAATTCAGGCCCTGTGGAGTAGCGGATGATAACGTCGTGTTCTGCACTCCACTCACCCTCAGGGTTCAGCACGACCAAAGGAACTGAGACAAGAGGCTTCAACTAGGCAAAAGAGCAGAATTTAAAGTAAGTCAAGTGTGTCATTCTTTCAGTTATTCAAGTTATTCTGTGGGACTCCTAACTGAATGGAAATAAACTGAAATCAATTTGCTGCCTTCACTGTAACCAGAAGGAAACAGAGATTTTGGTTCAGAAACCACATTCTGTAAGGCAACACTTAGTAAGACAAACTTTTTCTTAACAACATAACTGGGACAGCACCTCAAGGCTGAATGTTCCTGTAACAGGTTTGTGGTCGCTGATGCCGTAGCTCATGTGGCTGACATAGTTATTCAAAGTAACAAAAATTGTCTGCTCTTCTTCAGAGAATTCGCCTTCTTTTGATGCATTCTGGCAGAGATGTTTCACTCTCCAAAGAATTCTATCAGTCCACGCTGGCTTTCGTTTCTTCTCACTGCAAAAACGTAAGGTAAGAGTGAAATGAGAAGAAAAACAAGTTGCCAAAAGCTAAGAATGCTGTGCAAAAGCTACTCAAAGTTCAAAGTCAGTCAGATACATATTAATAAAGGAGGGCAATCACATCCAAGCTTCATTTTACAACTCTGTTCAAAATGCTTTACAACCAACGTTTCCTTAATTTGAACTCCATTAAGCACAGATCAGTTTCATGGGTTTCTGAAAGAGGAGTAAAATGAAGGGGAGAAGGGCATTTCAGTGGGTTAGTTGGCTTCATACAGGAAATGATACTTTCTCCTAAAAGGAAATAAATATGCAAGAACATTAAGATAATACACCAACTGCCCCAAGCTTCAAATGTATAGATAGTCTGAGAAATGAGGGCATAAACATAAGGAATAGGTAGGAAGAATGTGAATGATGTTTGAAATTATTCAAGATATTTGAGAGCAAGTTTCTTTTGACAACAAAAAATGGGGACAAACTTAGGGTAGCTTATGGTAATCACAGGTGCCACAGCAATGCTTTAATTAGAAGCTCCTCTAAATTGTACCAGCCTGCATTGCAGGCTTTCAAAATTTCATGATCAAGAAGTTGTGCCTGCAACTGTGCTGTACATCAAGCTGTAATCATAATGCAGAGTTTCCTCCTGTGCCATATCAGCAACAGCACAAGACATGAGCCTTCCGTGGTTCTCTCTGTGGGGGGAGGAAGACTGAACAGCAGCTCCTCTGTATGGATGTGTCACTTCAAATTGAAATGGAGAAAAGATCATACCCTATGGAAGAGGAATTAGAACGGACTGGATTGAGTTATAAAAGTTAATGAGCAGGATGTGTAAGGAAAACTGTCAGTTTAATAACTCTGAATATCAAACCCAATGCCATTTAGTTCAATATTCAACATACTTTTATTATTTTACTCCTTCCCATATGCAAGTCTGACTCACCTTTAGTAAGGTGGAAAGATTTTAAATGACTAAGGGCCCTTATCCCACTTACTCCAGTAATTATATAAACCGACAGAAATCTTTATGAGCTGCCATATGTCTGCTCTGCTGTGCAAGAAAATACCAAAGCAACAGCTTAAGTTAATACACTCACTATTTTAGAGAAAATGGCAGATCAGATGGGAAACAAAACCTCAAAATTCACATTGAAAAAGTATCAAATCTAACAAAATACTGTGGATTTCGTTCAAAGCACACTTTTCAAGGGTGCTTGCCATGAGGTCTGCTGATCTCCCCCCACCTGAGCAAAGTATCTCTGCTTGCTTGAACAGCAGCAGATCACACACAAGATGTGTAAGCACACTTTTTGTTCCTTAAATGAGCCAATACAGACTACCAGGCTATGAATCATTTGTAGAATGTCTGGGTTTGGATTATTATAAGTCTTTTTTTTTAACTGGATTTACTGCTGGTCTCATTATATATCTTTACATTCAATTAGGGAGCAAAATGTCTTTGGGTATAAAGGAATAAACATCCAACGTTAAGTGCAACAGCAGAGTAGATAACACTACAGCTTTCAGACAGGTTCATGAAATCCCTGAAGAAAATCAGCTGTCATCTGATTTTCACATATTTCACAAAAATCAAATCAAAAGCTCAGAAGGAGCCTTGTTTTGATTCTGAAATATTTACAAAACTACAAAATTCAGAAAGTTCTCTTCTTACTTAAACCAAAACAGGGACTTCTGTTCTCTGGAAGTAAAGAAAAAGATCAGTACAACCCCCCTGTTTGGACAGGAACTTATCCTTCTGTTAAAACATAAGACTAATACTTAACAACAAACTTTAGCATCAGAGAAAAACTTCAGAAACTTAAGATACTACATTTTCAACTTAAAATAATCAGTAGAGACACATTTACATTAATTTTCAAATACCAGCATACCAAACAAAATGCTTAAACAGAGAAGGAAAACAAAACTGGCAGACAATTACTCTTTTTCTTTTGCTCCTTTCTGACAAGCAGTGGGCACTTTTAGCAGTAAACAACAAAACAGAAGTGGCTTAAACAAGTGCTCATTTATTCTGTTAATCCAGTCTTTCCAAAAAGGAAGCTGGGTTGTTTCACTACCTCCCTCATGCAATCAGCAGACTGCAGCTTCATCAGCCAGCAATATTAATTTATTCAGATTTGATCAGTGAACAAGCCTAACAGAGTAGCTCAACAGCCCCAGTCAACCAGTACATTCAAATTCAGGTTTACTTACTAAAATGATATTAACCAAGCACCACATTCACCCTCAGATCCCACATTTAACTCATCTTATTATGCTTTTACCTTGTATCATACACATCTGAGTAAAGGTCAAACTTGTAGGTGGGCTTAAACTGCAGAGGACCCTCCAGGAATTCCTTAAGAAATGCTTCTGTCTTTTTTGCCATATTTAACTGCAGAAATAAAAAGTAGTTTTTTAAAGTTTATGTTTAAAACTCAGAGCTTAAAGAGTGATTGAGAAAGCTCCTCCAAGAATTCAAACATCTCGCTCAGTACAACGTAACTGGAAAGGTAAATTCAGAAGTGCCTCTGTTACTGCCAGTTTTAAGGCAATTATACTCAAAATAAATTCCAGAATAAGGTTCTCTTAAAAATAATTCTTGGGTGAAGAGGAGAAATTAAGGCGAGGAACAACTGACAAGACATGAAGTTCTAAGAAAGCTCCAGTCAAACACAAACATTGTAAAGTAAGAAACTAAACAGAAGCAGAAATAGTTGGCAATTAATTGGGGCTTATGACTGAGAGAAGGGAGAGACTGAACAGACAGATCTGTCCCACCTCATGACTGCTCTGAGTTTGTGTTCTTTAAAAGAAATTAGACACTCTAGAGGTAATGTTAACTACCATGCTGTGTTTGTATGCATTAAAAACCAAACCCAACCCCCCCACAGACTAAGGCAACGTACCTGGTCCTTTTCCCAGAGCAGATTGTAACGCTTGTTGTTGATGGATTCCCGGACAAAGTGGATGCCATAATCTGCTATCCGGAAGTTCAGATCTCCAAACCAGAAGAGAACACTTAAGAAGAAGAAGAAGAAGAAGAAAAAAACAATAAATGCAAAAAACCAAGGAAGATTTATAGGAATTCACTAACACAAGGGAAGAATTCAACAGAGTAAAAGCCATTACGCTAATTAGGTGCTCTAATCACTTATATTACTTAATGCAAACAGCTTAAACACAAACATTAAGTAGTTATAGATAAGCTTACACAGGACAACCTGCTGCTACACCAAAAATTTGAAGTAATTGAAACAGTAAATTAAGTCCCTTGCACTCTTGCTGCTTGCTCATTACTGCCTGAATATTAACTTCTCCTGAGCCTCCTAATGATTTGCATCTCTGAACATTGAACAGCAATCAAAAGGATTTTTGGTATAAACAGGCTTTAGCTTCTAAAGCTTTCCTGCATGGTTTGTATAGACTATATGCTAACTAATTTTTGTAATTAAAGACAGGAAGAGAACAGTCTTGTAAAACAGACCTCCATCTTTCAGGTTATCTTTTCCCCCCAGGATTCAGGCTGAAGGGACATTTAAAACAAAAAGGACAGGTGAAAATTCCAAGCCCAAAACTCTTCAGTGCGTGAGTTCACCATGTAACAGATAAAAACAACACCAACAGAACTGGGTGAACAACTCACTCGTGCTCCAAGGTACTTGGAATATTCTCTCCTTCAAACTGCATTTCCAGGATTTTCTCAAAGTCATCCAGTCTCTGCTCCGTGTTCTCCATGTGGGCTGGCAAGTGACAGTTCATGAAGCAGATCGTGTGACCATAGAGGGACAAGCGAACGCTGACTCCTCCTTTGTTCCCCTGGGATGGAAGATCAACAACATTCCCTGAACCTACACTGCAAACGTAACTACTGACACCACCTATAACTTTTTAAATCTTGCTATTTAGATTTAAATCAATACAACTTCATCCTACGGAAGTTGTTGCCCATCAGCCAATAAACCAGTGGAATTATGGTCTGCGCACTGCACTTGCACACGCGGCTCAGACAAACGAGTCTCGCTGCTCGTCAGTTGATAGGTTTTTAATTGAACCAAATCTCCTCTCTCCCACCATGAAGCCATTTAGAGGCAAACATATCACCATAAGTAACCAGGGCAACCGAGCCCCAGGCACTTCCTTACCCAGTATCCGTACAGGCCTGTGCGTGTGAACTGCGTGTGGATGTCCCGGATGAAGGGGAGGTGGATGTGCTTCACAAAGATCAGAAGCAGCAACCCCTGCATGCGAACGGAGGAGAGCTGGCAGAGGGAGGAAAGAGGGAATGGTCATTTCCAGGGAGGCATTTGGAGTAACTTGGGTCTACTTCATAGGAGCTTTTAGGTGAAGAACATCTAAATGTCACTAAAACACCTAAAAAGCACAGCAAGCAATTCTAGACATCTGCAAAAACAATGAGCTGCAAACAGCGGCAACTCCTGCCTGCAGTGCCTGTAAAAACTGATTTATCAAACACTTCCAAAGCAACAACACTCAGGGAGCACATAAGACATGGGGTTTTTTGTGGTTTGGGGTTTTTTTGTGTGTAAATAGTCTAATAAAGATGCCCTTCATTAAAAAGTTATGGACTTTATAACACTCCTGGCATGAGACACAAAATTCATTTAAATGTTTGTTTTAATGATAATGATTCAATTTAAAATACAGACATTAAAATGTATTAATTGTAGTCCAATTTTATGCTGGATTAATTTAGAAAAAGCCTATATTAGAATAAAATCTGCCGTTAAGAACAACACTGACTACACAACTGCTGGAGAAGCACATACATTCAGCCCAAAATTTAAAACAGAATTCCTCCTTTCCTTGCCTCCATATCTACACAATTAAATGATTTCAGAAAATATGTCAATGTTCTCATTGTCCTTGAACCCAACAAAATACTAAACAGTATACTGAAGGGATGGATTGCAATTACTAGATGATGCATAAATATTTCAGTAGCCACCATTAATTCTCCTTTCCATAGTTACATTCATAAGATTCCAAGATCTTCCAATCCTACTGTTATTTGCTTTACTTCACTCTGCTGTGGCCACTCCCCAGACATTTCTCAAAATCCATATGAAACCACCTCTCTCTGTAGGTCTTGAACACTGCAAGACAACAATCTGCTTGGAACCAGCACTAGTCCCACAAATACTTAAAGCCAAATCCAGCAAAGCCCTTGCACAGAGGGAACATGATCCTGTGGATGGTGAAAGAATTGACATGGACCAGCTGAACACTCTGAAAACAGACCCTGTTACTGAAGGGACATAACGTCCCAAGGATGACACCCACCCCTTCTACACCCAACCTCGTCACAGGTCAGCCAAGGGGTAACTGCTCCTCCTCTCCTGGCTAAGTCCTAGGATAACCTCTCCTTGCTGCCTGTTTTGATTTTGACCTGGCCTGACAGCTCCCTCCTATTATTGGAGCTAATCCAGTCCTGCTAAAGCCATTAGGTGGCAGCATCCATTCATTAGTGTGTCCAAACTGCCACAGTTATAAATTGGAATTCAAAATCAGCCAGGCATACCACTAGGAATTCTTTCAACTGTCTGCATGCAGGGCCTGAATGTCAGCCCACAGCCAGATTTTGAATGTTTATCAGCAATGACTTAACCAGAATGAACAATGTGGGTTTCTTCCTTTTTATAATTCCCAATGGGTCCTTTGTTTTGTTTAATCACAAATTAAAATAACAGCACGACTGCTGAGTCTGATTAGCATGCAGATAATACAATCATCTCAGCAAAATCACCCTGAAATAATGCTTGATTTAGAAAACCAAGACAACATTCAAAAGGCTTTTCATTTCTCTTTATTAGAGAAATTCAGGATATCCTCCTATGTTTATTGTTTCCATTATTAAAACAGGCAGTACTTTAGCTGATCTTATGCCCCAGACAGTACCCAAAAATCTTGTCCTTTAAACTACCATATAATGTTGTAGGTCTTCAATCAAATCTGACGTCCTCAGACAAATACACATACCCACTGAAATCCTGTTTTACATACATGCAATTTATTTTCACCTGCAAACAATTTGGGGCAAAAAAAAAAAAGAAAAGAAAAAGGAACTTTAGCAATCTTAATGAAAATCACTGCCATTACTTGGGATATTTGTAGTGCAAGATTACATCAAAAGCATCACAAGACAGTTCCCCAGTACTGCACAGAGCAAGAAGACTTTCTACAACAAGAGACAGACAGAGGTATTGTGGCCACAAGAGAGATGCTGTTGAGTGTCAGTTCACATCACATCTCATTTAAATAATCTTCATGACTCTGTTCCTTGAGAGTGTGTTCTTACTACGACAGGAGTATTTCTACTCATCACATGGTTCTGCAGCACCTGCACTTGCCACTTCTTGCTGTGTGTCATCTGAGCTGCAAAAGCATCAAAACTGCCCAACTATTCCAAGTGAGACATGAAAAACCACATGTCCAGTTTTTACTGCTAAAATTAAGGACATTGGTGTTAATAGAGAAAAATTGAAATTGCCCTTATCAACAAAGCAGGAAAACACAAGTGTGATGATGAATCACTTCTAACAAATGTGTACCTATGGAAGTGACTGACACCTGCAAAAAACACTGTCAACTTATCTTTGATAGAGAGTTTGAGGCAAAAAATGTCTGAATGGAGCTGGGGAAGGCACTTTCCTTAGTGCTGTGACACTGAAGAGATGTAAATAATTACCTTGATGTATCCCAGGGGAGACAATACAGTCATGAAAAAAATGCTCCACGGATCATCAAATGCCAAGTCAGACAGAAAATTCGTGATTTTTGAGTTCACCTCCTGTAAGCTGAATACATTCCAATTAGTCAATACATCCCAATTACTCAATACATCCCAATTACTCACACTGCATCAGTTGGTTTCAGCACAATTCACATAACCTTTGCAGAACACTAAGCTTAAGTCAGAAATTTCTTGCTGTTCAGTTTCTCATTCACAAGCAGTTTAACCCACCCACAGGTCTAACACATCTAACACTGAGAAAAACAAAGTTAAAGGAGCTTATGTACACCTGAAGGCAGAGTTTAAGACAATGCCAGGTTCTAGATATGACAAATAACCTGTCAGGACTTCAAAATTTCATGAAAGTTTGGAAAACACAATGGCAGATTATGCCTAGTAAGCTTGCACTAATTTCCTTAAAACATGCTGAATACTGTATAACTGTCACATGAAAATGAACGTGCCTTTATAGGATAACAAAGCAAACAGCAACCAAAACATTTTGTCTGTTTAGAAAAAAGATATTCTGCATTTTGTCACAAAATAGCAGCTTAAAGAAGAGAAGCTTCTCCTGCTATAAATCATCTCTGTTGTCAGTTAGTACTTTGTTAGTTAGACTAACTCAGTTAGTCTTCACCTTCTGGTAGTAAGAGTGCTAAACCATCTCCCAGATGGTGATTCACATCACACAGTCCTCCCAAAGCAAACCATAAGCTGTTGAGACTCGGCAGCTTTGCAATAAACTTACAAAGCAAGTTCTTTAATATATACTCACCCTATAACATACATATCCATAGTTGGGCCCAGTGAATTGAGCTGAAGTAAACTAGTGACATCAGGAGGTGGAGAAGCTGTGCCCACATTCCAGGTAACTAAGTGTAGTCTACAAACAAACAAACAAAAATCACACAAAACCACTGCTAAAACTGAAGCGTGGACAGGCAACCCAACCCTGAGAACGCTCTGATTTCCCCACGGAATTCCTGCCTACAGAAAACAAAGATTTCCTGTCACTTCTCATCACTCAGAAACCCCTTAATGAAAAACCCCAACGGCACCACAAGAAACAACCAACTGGGGGGAACAAAACCTGAGCTCTTGCCACTTATCCTTCAGCTTTTTCCCGCAGATGAGGAAAGCTTCATCCAGGGTGCGAGACACTTCCTCGTGGATCTCATCATCCGAGCCGACGTCCTCCACACAAGCCATGAGGTGGGCGACTCTCTGCCGGAGCTGCCGGCGGCCGCTGGAGCCTGTGCTGCTGACGCTGGCCGAGCGGCTGCGCGAGCTGTGCAGGCTTTCCAGATCGCTCAGGGAGAGCCCCTCGGAGTGCTGAGGCACATCCTCGCCGCTGAGGGATGCCATCTGCTCAAAATCAGACCTGCCCTCGGAAGGACTGGCCCATTCAAATCCCAAGTGTATAAAAAAAAACGGGATGGAAAAGGGTCTTCCAGATCAAGTGGGATTCAGCATTGCTTCTAACTCAAAAGGATAAATGGAGGTGCAGCGACGCTGGAAAAAAAAACCACCTCTGGCCTTGCCACTGCACTCACTGGGCTGTTACAAAAGCTGCAATCACGTCCTACCACACACAGGGAATTGTTTCTTCATAATAGATTTAATGTGGTTTAATTATATAAGCTCGAGATTTAAAAGAATTTATTGTTGATTTGAATCGATCATGTGCCTGTCTGTAGGCAAGAGGAAATATAATCCCCGGCTCCCAAACATACAAACTTCTGACCAAAACCAAGCAAAGCTGCTGCTCCTCCTGAGCACCATCAGGAACATTTGCAGGTCATAGAACTCGTCTGTTATTTCTTTACAAAGTGGTAATTTCAATTTCAGAGCTTACAAAAAGAGATTCACTCATACATCAGTCTTGCTACATGTCAGACTGGCTTAAAAATATAATAAATGCTAATTTTCCATCCATCTTAAGGGCCTATAAGGATACGCTGATAATTAAATAGTGAATCCCACCAATACATTCAATATTAAGGCCGGATTTTTATCCCCCAATCTGCTCAAGGTGACACACAATGTATGTGGAAGAGCTGGAAAGTGACCTTGCATACCACACTAAAGTGATCCATAATTTCCTTCACCCTCTTACTTTGTAAGACTATGCTGAAATCAGTCAAAAAGCTATTCTAAAACGAATTTATAGGGGAAAAAAAATGTAGGTACACTGCAGATCTAATTCTGCCATCAGAGAATCACTTGGGAACGCTCTCCAGTTACTAATTTTGTAAGACAATTACCTGATTAAACAAAACTGAAATAATATTGAAGCCATCAGTCATTACTGACAGAAATTCAATTCTTCAAAGTGCCCAGTGACCACAGTACTGATAAGAATACAGACTGCAGGGGCAGAATTTACACCAAAAGCAAAAACACTTGTAAAATTTTTAAGAACATCCTTAATTAAGCAGTTTCACTGCGGGGCCATGCAAGCACTGCCCACAGTAAGGAGTGGGGATTTGGGTGATGCCCATTTCCACCTGACGCCAAAAGCACAGCTTGTACCAAAGGGAGGATTCTACTCATGGCAGGGACATGATCTTACGGGTCTTTCCAAGCCAAACCATCCTGTGATTCTATGAAACCATCCTGGAAGCTCCCAGTGCCACTGGAGCAAAGTCTCAGTGCACTTTCTCCAAACACTGTCCTAAATACAAGCAACACACTGAAGTTATTTAAGTGCCACCGACTCCTCAAATGATTCAACAGCAGAGAATTTTTTTTAGGGTCAGAGTGTTTATAATACCGCTTTCAGATGATTTTTAGGATCTTTGAGCAAATGCTAGTGTTTGTTGGTTTGTTTTTTATCAATTTTCGTGTCACAGTCACCCAACTACCCTCTAAGCAGGTTTCTGAAGCGAACCGAGCCCACAGGACACCACTTATGGACAGAGGGAAAACACTGTATACAAACACCATAAAAGCAGAAGCCAAAGATCTACTCAAGCTCCTTCTTCCTCACAAAAGCGACGAGTTCGAGAGAGCCGGTACGTTACAGACAGATAATGTCTATAATGTAGCGCAGGTGCCCTCATTACACACACAAGGGCTCTGGGGAGCTCCAGGGACCCAGCAATGCCCCCTAAGCCTCCCTGAACCGCCCCAGCACCGGCCTCCCGAACCAGAAAATCAGCTTTTCTCCTCTTTCATATGACTACGCAACGCCGCCAATTTGTGTAAACCCCCCCCCCCCCGGCTAATAAGCACAAACACAAGTTTCGCTAATTCTCGGCTAATTTACGTAACCGCTTGGCTACACTTTCAGGAGGAGCTGCCCTCAGACCCGCGCCCTTCCGCGCCCACCGCTCACCTCAGCTCCCTCATGGGAGGGCCAGCGAGCTCCATGCCCGGGGGCTCCATGCCGCAGGGAAGCGCTGCCGAGGGGACGGGGAAAGGGACGGCGGAGCCCCCGC
This sequence comes from Platyrinchus mystaceus, assembly GCA_035041135.1. Taxonomy (NCBI): domain Eukaryota; kingdom Metazoa; phylum Chordata; class Aves; order Passeriformes; family Tyrannidae; genus Platyrinchus; species Platyrinchus mystaceus. Next base: position 5,237,340 of record JAWWLV010000053.1, on the reverse strand, counting down.
CGGGTCCCTCACACGGCCCGGCCCGGCCGCGGCCTCCGCGCCGCCCTCAGCGCTCCGCCACCATTGGCGCGCGTGACGGGGCCGGGCCAGCGCCGCGCCAGGGCGCCCCCAGGCGGGCGGGAGGACCCGCGGCAGCACCGAGGCGAAACAAACCCCCACCCCAAAAATCCAACCCCAAACCCCCAAAACAAAGGAGGCGGAGGCGGGAGGCTCTGTCTAGTATTTTATTAGATTTCGTTTCCAATATGCCTGTATTGGAAGATTTAGGAGACAAAAAAGGCACAAACTCACATTTAAAGAAACGACGAGATAATCTAACCCTTTCTACAAAGTGTGTGTTGCCAAAGGAAAAGAGCACGATGAACCCATCGGGACGTGGCGGGAGGCCCAGCGGGATGAACCCAGAGGGGTGTGGGATGAGGGGGGTGAGTGGCCCCGCCTGCAAATCAGTCTGACCCAAGCTGGGGCGAGGGACCTGCCTCCAGACCCCCAAACCCACCCGGTCTGGATGGGAGTGAGGGTCCCAGTGCATCCATCACCCCTGGACAGACCCATGGGTGGATGAAGCAAGGGTCCCAGCGTATCCATCCACCTTGGATGGACCAAGGAGTGCATGGGAACGAGGGTCCCAGCACATCCATCGCCCGTGGATGGGCCAATGTCCCAGTGGCAATCCCGCCGGGAGCCGACAGGTCGAGGGGTTCTTGCCAAAGCTGATGAGATACGGCACGGTAACGCTGCGTGATCTTCGCTACGCTCACTAGCAGGAACCAAGCATCGAGACTGAAGGGTCTTTACAGGATTTGTCTATCCCAAGGCTGAGGGATGCTTCCACTTCGGATCAAATTGGAAGGAAAGAGAACACGGGGCAAGGGAGGCGGAGGGGGGAGTATTCAGGCTGAAGTTCCTGCAGTTTTCCTCCCCCCACCCTCCGCCTCCAAGTTTTTCCACTAATCAGGAAAGCTTTGTGTAAAAGCTCTTACTCTGAAATCAGAGGATCAAAAAAGGATTGCACGGTGGAATGTTACAATCTGCTTCCACGGCGATTAGTGTCATCAGATGGAAAGCCTCTTGGATAACACAAACTGAAAGTGTGCTATGTGTACTCTCAGGTTGCCCTCAAGTGTAAGAATCCCTCGAAACGTAACCAACAAACACGAACAGAAGTCAGTGCATAAATTCTCAGTTAAAAATACTTCAAACTGAAAGAACTCTAACTGGGGCCTACACTCCTAAAAAACTTCTGGAACAGCTACAGAACATGCCATGAAACATCCTGGTCCCAAATAGCCTCACAGATTAAAATTTAGTTTCTTTACCTATTTTACAATAAATTCATTTTACTTCTGCCTGGTGAGATTGCTAAAAACCCCTCAAACCCCACCCCAACCCCACAGAACCGTCTGAGGTCACTGAGAAGAGCCTGCCAGAGTTACTGGTACAATTCAGAGCTTATTGCACTTAGACATGAGTAAGGCAAAATAACAAACTAAAAATAAAGGGATAAACTGCCCCCACCCCAGAAACCAAACGCCATCCTCTCCCTCCAGAGCATTCCTATCTTCCCTCGCTCTGCAAACAGTTCTGATCCCAGCCTTTGCTCAGCATGGCATGGGATCATTTCAGGATCTCCTGCTTGCAGAAGCAGGAAGGGCTGGAGGAGTTGGTGCATTACAGAATGCTAAAAAGACTCCTCAAAAGTGGTGGTGCACCCACGACTGTTTGGCATTTCAATATTTCATGTTAGTGCTGCCAAATACAGAAGTGGAAAATAAAGTTATTACTACTAGGGGAAAAAAAAAGAAAAATCAAATATTGTGCCTTAGGGCATAAGCAAAGAAGTAGGATTTTTTTATCATATGTATTTAAGAAAGCAGCATTTCTTTGTTCTGCTTAGTTGATTGTCTAAAGCTGATATCAACATACGGATAGTTACAGAAAGTATTTGAGTTCATTAAATAACCAGAGCTCTTTACATTAACAGTATCCTTTGTGATTTATAATCACCAAGAGATATCCTAGAAAACAACTGCAGGTTTTTTTAAGTTACTTTTTATAGCACTAAAGGAGATATTTTAGTCAGTCTTGCAATGGGAAGAATATTATTGCTGAGCAGAACCACCACCCCAGGCACCTGGATGTAACCAGATACCAAGACTTTACTTGTACACCAGCCTTTGCAACATCCCAGTTGGTCCAGGGAGAATCACACTAGTCAGAGTCACTTTAGCTTTATAAGTTATGGGAAATCTTGGTAAACAAAGAACTAGGAAGTTGCAACATATGTCAGGAAAGATTTTGTGAGACTGACACACAGCTGGAGGACAACAGAGCTACATGGACCAAAGGGACCATGAACCCCTAAATTGAAACTCAACAGGGAAGTGCTGAAGGTCCCAGCCAGGGGGATGCTGATCACAACTCCTGGGCAGTCTTTAATCCATGGATGCTGACACAGAACAAAGAAATGCCAGGCAGCAGCCATGGATCACAACCCATCACAGACCAAGAACTCTCTCTGGCTACTACTCATTATGTATTCAGATTACCTGTCATTAAATATCTCCCCCTGGGAGCGAGAGCCAAAGCAGAGCATTTTGTGGAATAGTTGTGCACTCTAAAATACTGACAAGTTTCCCTCTCCAAACATAAATTCAAAGAACGGTTAAGGGCTGGGCATAAAAAAAGGTGGCATTTTATCCCACATGTAAAAAAAAAATTAAAAAAAAAGAAAAAAAAAAAAAAAAAGAAAAAAATAATCTAAGTCACCACATCACATGACTATTTTTAGCTAAAAATGTCACTTGGAAATCAAACAGGGCCACATGGAAATTGGTCTGAACACAATGAAAAAAAGAGGAGGGAGGAGTTGTAAATACAGCGATCTCTAAGTCACACGTCTCCGAGGAGCTGCCTCCGTGGGATACACGTGCTAACGTTGGAGTGCTTAGTACCAGACGGTCTATTTGCTCACAATATTAAGGGGCATCTAGAATTAGCTATGGGAGGTTTAAAATCGCCTGCCGATTGGATAGAGAAAGGCTTGATCCAGAGATGGTCCGTCAGTCAAGAGTGTGGATTCCCTGGGCCTTCCTGATGACTGTCTTGAAACTAAAAAAAAAAAAAAAAAGACAACAGGGAAACATTTTAGAATGACTCTGGAAGAGCAGTGTGCCAAGAGAAGTGTCAGACAACCTTCAGAGAGCAAACGTGAGTCACGCTGTCACCAGGCAGACAATGGCAATACAGCCCTGCATCGTGACGTGGCAGCACGAACCCAGAGCAAATGTGAACGAAGAAGGAAATTAAAAGGTTGAAGCTGCATTAAAAAAAATCATCAGAATTCATCAGAAATTATCAGAAGACACCCCTTCAGGCACTCCCTCACCTTGTTCCCCACCTACTACCAACCAACCAGCAGTTAAGAGAGGACAAGCACAGGTAAACAGTCAGTGCTCCAGGAGGATGTGGTTCTGCCCCACCCCAATCTTCCCAGGGATAACTAGAATGGTATTTTACTGCCCTAGAAAAGTTGTGGCTAGTTACCTGGACTTCTCAACATAAATGTACAATCTCTTCTTTCTCCTTGCCTTCTCACTTCTCTAACACTATACCACACTCTTCTACAGTGTCTAAGAAAAATTCACCAAAACCGAGCCCCAAATCGATGACATAATTTAACAGAATAGAAAGAGAGCAAGTCAAAAGCATTAAAACTGTCATTGCTGCTTCTCCTGCAGTGTGAAGTGTTGCTCCAGGCCTTGGCCCATTAGTAAATACTGCTAACAAGCAATGCAAGAAATAAATTCCTTGCTAATATTCTTGGAATGTTCAATTTCCAATTGTATCTGAGTATTTGCAGGTCCAACTTCCTTTTTTTTGAGACACAAAAGTTTCTCTTCAAGTCATGGAAAGCAACACATGCATTACAGAAATAAGAACAGCAGTAAAATCTACAAAATGTTCTAACACATTTTTCTTACACTTCTCACTCAGACATTTCTTCAGAATAGACCTGAAACGAGACAGTAAACTCGCTCATCAACCTGTCAGTGAAACGGGTTCACTATAAAAACAATCAATACCCCAGATTTGCCTGTCAGAAGCTATAAACAGGATCATTTCTTACACAGACTTTTCTGGGGGTTTTTTTATTAAATAATAGAGCAATACAGAGTTTGTCAAACTCCCTTGATACCTACAGTGCATGAGGAAGGAGTCATATTAGTCATCTGCAGCCGACATTCCTTTCACTGGATCTTTTTCTCTCATCTGAAAGAGGAAACAATATTTGAGTACTGATTCTCACATATGTTATCTCAAAATTTATCAGTGTGGAACATGTTAAGCTACCTCCTGCATGTAAGACATTGATTATACCTGAGCATCCCAAATCAGTGGTTGTGAAATGCACATGCAGGCACCATTTCTGGTTAAGCTGCAGGTTGGCTACAGGATTTGGAACCATTATCCAAGGGGCAGAGTGTACTTGAAACTATAATGAAATATCCCGAGGCACGAAGGGAGAGAAGGGTGAAGTGCAGGACACAAATCATAGAACAAGGTTCTCATTATTACCAAACTTGTGTTTCTTTGAGTAAGAATCCTGTTACATCCCCTCACTACCTGCTTATAGGACTTAGAGCTAAAAAAACCTTTTCTTCAGCTGTTTTTTGGCAACCAAGGAGGACAAAAATCGACCATTCAGCTTTGGTTAAAAGCAAACAGAAGAAATTAAAGCAGTAAATGAATCAATGACACTCAGACCCTCATTACCTGTGGTTCAATACATTTACTGGCTCAACAACAAACAGAAGTCCATAATGATCAGAAGGAGATGCCAGCACGATGGAGTCATGGCCCAGTCACTCAAACCACACACAGCATGACCCAGATAGCAGGAGGACAATACACACTGTGCTCTGACACTGCACCAGTCTTTCCTCTCTACTGTACTGGAGAGAAGCAGTTTCTCACACAACCCACACCTGCCCTGCTTTTCCACTGACCTCATCCAGCTGTCTCTTGGTCTCCTCCTCCATCCTACGAATGTCCTCCATAGTCAGATCAACCCACTTATCAAGCCAGCAAAAGAGCTGCCGGTGGAAGTTTGTGAAGAGACGCTTTTCTTGCTGCAAACGGAGGAGGAATAAAACACAAACGAGCTTAGTCACAGGGCAATTTCCATGGATCTACCCGGATTGTTGCAGTTTTCAGAGATGTGTACACTGAAGAATCAGCTCCCTCGCCCACCTTTCTACATAGCTGCCACAATTGGAAACTGGAGATAGCTAATTTTTATTCTTTTAACAGAATATCTAATCTAGAGCCTTGAATCCCCAGAGAAAATGCCTTTTTTTTTTCCCCAAGCCTAGACAGCAGTCTGCACACTGCACTGAATTAGTGAATGCTTTAATAATTTCCTTTGATTTGACAGTATTGTTCTGACTGAATAAAGTGCTCCAAGTTGGGTTTACTCAGAGCAGGAGAGCTGGCCTGAAGGTGCAGAAAACAGGAGAAACATATTTTTAAAATAATCCTTAAACTTGCTAAAAACTGGAAGTTAGGAAATCTAAAGGGCTGACAGGCACCTATCTTGCTTTTTTCTTTTGCACTGACCTAAAAAAATGCTTAAACTTGTTTTCCACAGCTGAAAACCTTTGAGCAGAGGTAACTAATGTGCACAAGCTGCTTCAGGTTTGAAGCAATTTATGTCCATTTTGTAGGAGATAAGCTAGACAAAATCATTATATTAGACAGGGATATAAAATACCTCTTGGAAAGTCCTCATTAAGGAAGGACACTTCAGTTTTACCCATCATGGTTTCATATCTGATAACCTGCTCTTATCAAAAGCAGCTCGACTACTTTGAACCAAACCTGCAGACGCTCATAAAAAGAAAGGGATTGAAGACACTGCTTTGTTCAGGGCTTTTGTTACACAGGTATTTGAAATCCTGTAGCACCATGGTCATTCCCCCTTGGAGTTCTCCTTAGATTATATCACCAGAGAATTGCTTTTGCAGAAGCAGCACTGTAGTTTATCAATATTAACCACTGAGAAGCCTCTGTGATCTGAAGGCACTGGTGTTTTATGAACATGGGATTGCCTGGAGAATCACACATCCTGATTCCCAGGTGTAGCATCCTGGTGCAGTTCATGGGTTATGGACTCTGCCACAGAAAAAGCTTTTTTCAGGATACCAATTTTGCTTTAAGTTAATGAAGTTTCCTACCCTCTGCTTGACTAGGAGAGGAAAACATGACTACAGCACTAGGACTTGCCAGAAAGATCCTCAGCTGATCAGGATCAAACAGCTGAAGCTGTAACTATCATCTCCCCACAAAAATGTCTTGCCCCTAAGCTAAGTAATTCTAGTATAAATGCATCATCTCTTCATTCACAAACCAAGATCCACATGGCTGCAATTCTCAGGCTGATCTATTAAACACAGCAAAGCAGCCAATTTACCTTCATACACTGGAGCCAGAATGGTTCAATAGCCAATTCACAGAACAATCAGCCAGCCCTGCCCTCAGATTAGCAACAAACTGAATCCATGTTTAACTCATTGTAGGATTTCAGAGGCCTTGACTACACTGCCTGAGGTGACATGACTGAATTTCAAGTTAATATCTCCAGGCAGGACACACTGTTAGAAGCTGCTGAGGTGCTACAGCAGGTAGAAGATGAAACATGCCCCTTTTCAACCACTCTCTTCATGAAATAACTCACCTTCTGTATAAAGTTCTCAACTTTATTTTGCAGGCCCCACCACTTGAACTTGACTGTTACCAGCTTGTAAGCACACATGTATGGACAATCTGACTGTTTCCCCAGGTCCTTCTGCAAAGACACAAAGATACATTAAGACTCTGGTCAAGGGTCTCCAGGAACGGAGCTCCTTCAGTCCTAACTATATGAAGTCTTTCTACAATTCCTCACAATCCTCTTGCATCCTTACACCTTGCTTATCTTTTATTGACTAGTTTTGTCACATAGAAGAGCATGATGAAAATAGACCCTGGTTTTCTACACAGGTTGCCTTCCCTCCATTTTGAGAGTGGATTATTCCTTCCCCTCCTCTGTTGTCCATTTTTAATTCAATTAAAATTATGTCTTTCAGTATCTTCACTTATGACACTACTTGGTTTCCTTAAAAGTCTCTTGACAAAGTGTCCCTATCTAAAACATTTTGGAAATAGATTATATCATCTGAGTCACCCACATAATTATTAAGCCCTAGAGAAAACTCCATAAGGTTTCCTACTTCCTTTTACAGGAGCCATATCCACTCTTTCCTCAGCTTCTGCCAAGTTTGCCTCCTAGAGACCAGACTTGCACACCCATAGCTGCCCAGATCCCATTCAGAGTCCCGTTTAAAGACTGGTATCATATTTGCACTTGTAGAGTCTTCACATTCCAAGGATTTCAGTGAAAGGTTAAATACTGCTGGTCATTACTCAGCTATTTCACCCTTGAATTCTCTTGGGTGGACTCTTGGACACCAGACAGTTCTGGCCATTTCTTTGTACCAAACTTTTCCTTTAACTTCAAAACAAATTCACAGCTGAGTTCCCTGTTTCCTTCTACAGAGGTGAATCCAACATTTTACAGTTATATCTTTGGCTCCAAGCCCCACCATCTGTACCTCAGTCATGTGAGCTGATACAGCTCCTGAACTCATCAATACATACCTTCCAGTTGGGACCCAGAGGTCCACGGCCAGTCTTGACAGACTTAAATTTTGCTGGATCTTCTTCTGCCTTGTAATCCTATTGGACAGACCCACACAATTAAACACAAGTTCTCCTGCTGTAACCCAGCTGCTCACTCTCACAAAGGATTTATTTTTCTGTGCAAAGAACTAACCTCTAACTGCCTTCTCAAGAGCTGCTGTTTTCAGACTTCAACACTAGGTCAGGCACTCTTAAAGGAAACATATTTCTTCCCCCTGTGCTGGTCCTAGACCTGTGTGAAGTGGTACCAAACTGATATGACCTTTGTAAGGCTATCAAAAGATCTGTAAGCCCTCAGGATGTGTTTCCTGTAACCACTTGTTCTTTGGGAGCTGAACACTGCTGCTACAGAAAACAGCTACACTCTGGGGCTGTGGTATCTAGAATTTTTCACAGCACTGCATCAGTGTGATGCTCACATGCTGCACACTAGAAGACAAGTACAGTCAAACTCACAGCACCACCAAAAACAAAGAGGCTTCAGTTATGGCCCTTATTGCACTGGAAAGAAGTTGGCAGCATTCAGATGCTATTTATGTTCTGCCAATTCATCTTCAGTGGAAAGAAAAGCTAAAATAAGTACTCGTTCTGGTTTAATACCCAAGAGCAAGTTTGAGAACAGGTATCAAATATGGTATCAAATACTGTTTTAAAGTCAGGAAACTCAAACAACATCCCATTTTCATACAGTTGGGGGTTTTTTCCAGTCCAGAAACATCCCTTACTTTCTTACAGTAACTGTAGTGATTCTTAGAACGAAGTATTAGCTACATGGCTTCAAGATACACTTGTGAAGCCATGGGTCAGGCTCAAAAAGGAGGCAGGTTCAGAGAAATCCTGCATGGAAAGGGCAGTGTCATTTCCTGCTAGTCACACACTCAGCTGCAGTGCTGTAGAACTACACTGTCACATGCACTGTAAGAAGGCAACCCATTTTCAGACAGTGTTGACATAGCTTTGAAAAAAAAGCTCTTCCTCTAGCTTGCTGGAACTTTTAAGGAATGCCTTCACTTGTCCTGCTACCTGTGACCATTCCTGGGAACACAGGTTGTACATTATCCCCCTTTTAGCACAAGGCCTCCCACACTAAGAGCTCTTACCCACCTACCATACCTTGGGAAGTACTTGACTCCGATCAGCAATGTCTATATAAATGGCTTCTACACTCTTCCATACCTCTGGCTCCAGTTTATGGACCTGCAGTGAAAGAACAAGACCAATTTAACTGGTCCAACCACAGAACATTCCCATTCTAAGATCATAAAAAGCCAGCAGGAGATGCAGACACCCAGAGCTCCCCTTTCACACACAGAGAGGACACTGTGGTAAACACACAGTGTGAGATCTGCTAAAGAAGCAAAGGTGCTCACACAGAGCAAGTGTTTGGGGGCCAATTTTATTCACATATGTGAGAAGCCAAAGGAAGGAGGCACTGCCTTGCTAGTGAGATAAGCATTTCAAATCCAGGAACACAGTGAATAGACAGTTCCACACAGCAGTTCTCTAATCTAGCACAGAAAGCAGCATTGTGACATTAAAGAGATGAGTAAAATGACATGACACAAGTACTTACATTCTCTTGTGTTCCAAGATCTGATTTATGCCAGGTTTCAATTTTGATCAGGAAGTCATCCTTCATATACTCATTCTGTCATCAAAATAAAGCTTCTTGTTATTCTCAGGATATGTAACTTGTCTTCTTATTAGCTAGATAAGCATTAGGAGAGTCAACTCCAAGAATTATAATTTGATTGGGGTCTCACTTAGGGAATTTCAGAATTATCTGTAAACACATCATTGCTTTTAAGGAATTAGTGATCAATTAATTTTGCTAAGATCAAATAAAGCACAAGCTGTTCACTGAAAAAAACACAAGTTCCATTGTTTTAGTGAAACATTTGGAGTTTATAAATATCTTTTTCTTTAAAGGACAATATCTGTCACTCTTTTCAGAGTTTACAAGGGATAACATAAGTTAATCAGGCAGAAACCGTGTCTTCAAAGAGATAATTGATCTAGCACTGAGTACATATTTTGATGTAATTCTTCAAATTAATAACAATATTTAACTGATGTGCTGAGAGCTTTTGACACTGGAAAGGGGAGGGACAAGAAGTGCAGTTTTGCCAAGTAAGCAAAAAACTTTCCATTTCTCACTATTACTGGGAGTGGCAAAGGACTTCCAAAGGTAACCCAATCCTCCCTCGAGGGAGCAGAAACAAAAGCACAAGCCAGTGAAACACTCAGCATGTAAAAAAGGAAATATCAAATTCAGAAAACATTACTCAGAAGGACATCATGGCATGGGCTAACTGGCTTTTACTCAGTTTCCCCAGGCAGTGGCACGTTCCCATTTGTAAAGCTGAGCATTGCTGCAGCACAGACACATCCCTGCCCTGGTCACAAAGTGTTGGGAAGGGGGGTTAATCTATGTGATCTTACAGTGGTAAAAGCTGAAGTGCCTTTAGCTAAAGAGCTTCTTATATCCAGAACATTTCAGACATTATTCCATAGATCATTAGTAAAAGCAATACTTACTGTAATAACTGGTCCAAGAAATCAACACATGAAAAGAAAGAGATACAGTACTTTAGTGAAAAAAGACTGTACAGCAACCACTGCCCTCCTCCCACTGTCAGCAAAACAGGGGCAGCTTCAGCTTCCCAGAGGGCTGCTGCTACTACTGAGTTAAAAAAACATGGAAGTTGTTAAAAAACAGCAAAGTTCACCCCCTTCTCCTCTGGAAATTCTCAGACTTGGAGAAACCCAGAGGAGCAGCAATTAATTATGTACTGCCACTTGTGCTCCCTGGACTCCAGCCAGCTGGATGAGAAGATGGAATAAGTATGCTCAGCTGACGGCATTTTACCAATCCTTTCTCAGCTTGCAGATAAGAAACCTCCCCATAGCTCTGGAGCAAACACATGCTGGATTTCAGGGCAGTGCAGACCTCACTGTTCCTGCACGGGGTAACCAGACCCTCTGCATCTCTCCTGCTCGTGGTAACCAAACTCCCTGGACAGGGAGGCTCAATTATTCAACACAGAAAAGCCATTAAAGATCCTGTAACAGTCAGCATCTGTTCCACCTGAGCCATCAGGGCATGTTAGCAATTCTACTCAAGACTAAGGAAGTCTGAAGCTGGAGTGGAACTTCACTGTTCTGTTCTGAAGTTTAAAAAGAGGACTTTATTAAACAGCAATTTGGTTTTAAAGGTATGATTGCAATTTGTGAGTTTCCAACCCAACATCCTGTAGACAGTTACCATCCCAAATCACCCATCATGCACATCCAGCTTCCTTAATTACCTACTGCTGGGCCTTGGATTGTTCCAAACCCCCAGCAGTCTGAAAATTGCTTTTTACAGCAATTTTACAGAAGGCCAATTATTTAGACTGACATGTTGGGCTGGAGGGAGAGAACAAGGAAGCAGAGCTGAGGCTAATTCTTAAAAGGCTGAACTTAATCTCAAAGAACATTATTTCTGCAGGAAGGAGGGTTTTTTTCCTGCTAGTCCCAACAAAATAGTGCATTAACCAGCAATAATTATAAATCAGGGCCTTCCCACCTTCCCATGACTATGTACCACGACTATGCAGCTGCCTTAAAACAGGTTCCTTCACCTTCTCAATTTCTTCCCCGTGGGGAAGACTCCTCATTTGTAAAGCAAACAAATTAATTTCTTTAGAGATGTCCATTAAAACTCAGATGCTCAGCTTGTTACAAATTAGGACTTGCTCTTGAGGTGTTACAGCAACAACTCCTACACATTCCAGCTGAACTTGTAACTTCTCAGTTTCTCGACATTTGGCCACAGGCCACACTTACACTCACAGGAGTGGAACACACATCAAATTGCTTTTCTAAAAACATTTAAGCAACATTACATCAGCCTGCAGAAAACACCCAGGAACACTGTTCTCCTTGGCACAAGCCCACAGGTAGAAGTATTAGACAACCCTTATCACTTTTTAGTGTAGAAGTTGTGAACGCACACAACAATCTCATTTACTGTTCACACTCTCAAAGGAGCCAAGCAAGGCTGCCACTCAGAGTACATAAAAACAACATATTACAGCACAAGCAAGTGTGCAGAATTGCAGGAAGTTATAAACTAGGCATTTAAATCCCCTCAATCTGCAGTACTGCTTTGATAATGGCACATAATATGCATATTAAAGTAATAATTGAGCTTTTTGGGGAGATACAGGGAAAAGTAAGAAGGATGATCTTACATAATAAAAACAGAATACCATGAGGCACAATTAACTAAAAATGCTGCTTTTTTCCAGTTTAGAAGGCTCTGTGCAATAGCTGATGTGCAAGCAAGCAGTGCCCCAGGGAGCAGCACACTGACACTCCCTTGATCCGGGAGGACACAGGCACAAACACCAGGAACTCCTACACTCAAACCAGGCTTAGCTCTTCCTGTGTCCCTGGCTCTTAAATTGCAGACTCTGGTGAGAGGGATGAAAGCCCTGCCACTTGCTGTAAGCCAGCAAGGCATTCTGTGCTGCCCAAAGACTCACACGAGGTCATCCAAGGGCTTCTCACGCACAACCAGAACTCCTGAGAGCATCCCAAAGGAAAATGGCAAAGCACAAGGAACTCTACAGCACATCCAGGGGTTCTTCCCTCCTGCCCAATACCAGCAAGGGAAGGTTTCAGCAACTTTTCTGAGCTTTTCTTGACTCAAGTCAGGCTGGCAGATCCTCTAAACAGATTTATCAGCCTCCGCATCAAAACTGCCTTCTGCTCCAACCCCCACAACAAAGCCCTTTCTATCTCATATTCTACTGCTGTTTATTACAGTTGAGGGTTTTTTTTGGTATTGTTATCATTTCTAGCATATCAGAACCTGAAATTTCTTTGACTGTGTTGGTAAGTCTTGTACTTGATTTTAGCATGACTTTTTTTTTTTACTTAAGTAGAATTTTAGCAGTGGGTAACTGAGGGATAAGCAGGTAGGAGTGAAAAAACAAGTAACTCCACAGCTTTGTTTCAGAAATTGGTGGAGAAGGAAAACAGGAGGAGGAGGAGGATAAAACAGACATTGAAATCAGTGCAGTGTGCTTAACATGGAAATAAGCTAGACATTTACTAGATCATTTAAGTAATATGCAGCAAGAAAACTGCATAAAGATTAGAAAGGTTGCAAATAACTTTGTTTCCACATCTTGAATTACGTGACACATTAAAAATTTATCGTGCAGTATCTGAATTTTGTATTTGAAATATTCATTCCACGAGACTGCTACATGTAATTTCACATACTTAAGTACCACCATCCTCTCCCACTGCAAAGCTTTTTCCTTCTTTTAAAACACTTCATTTAAAATTCTCTTAAGTAAACTGTCGAAAAATATTTTTTTTCTATATTGAGTTTCAAGTACCGTTGGAATTTTTAGGTTTCTAGTTCCCATAGCAACTGTACCACTACCAACTAGCAGAAAATGTATCCTTCAAAGATGCAAACAGCATAAAGCAGCCAAAAGCACTACATAACTTTGGAGGCAAAGTCAAATTTTCAGTTCCTACAGCAGCGAAGACCAGAAAAACAGTAGTGGTTAAACAGTGTGGCTGGTAACTTCAGTGAGACACTGAACATTCCTGTAGAAAATGAGTTTGATGTTATTTCACCACTTTATAAAGCTTCCAGAGCCTCACCCCTGCCTTACACATGGATTCACTTCATGCTTGTTGGATGAGATTTGGACAACTGTGTCAAGCAACTGTAGCATTACCTGTTCGACCTTCACCAACCTCAGATCCTGAGCAAACACCGTCACACAACACTTGCTCCCTTCAAACTGCACTAAGCCAGAGGCAACTGAGATCTGCCCTGTTCCTTTCCTGCATCTTCCACTGTTTTTCCCACCTGGCTTTGCTACACTTGAGTGCTTAAAATCATCCCTCATATTTATTTCATTACTGTTACACATCTGTTCCCTCAGTAGGACTAACGTGTTCCTTGGTCTGTTCTTTTCCACTGTCACTCAGTAGCAGCACAACAGACAAGGGGACTTCTTTAAGTCCTTGTATTTTGCTTTTCCTGACCACAGAAAGGTGGTAGAGAACAGAAATTCAAGATTTTAGAGCTGAAGCAGCTTCCATACTGGTTGCCTCCTTCCTTATCCCCTCCTACCCTCGTCCCCATCCTCAGAAACCAAAAAGCCAGAATCCAACAGTCCTTCCTCAGGCACTCACCGGTTCTGCAGTAGGGATAGGCATTCCATGCTTTTTCATGTATATTCAGAGCTCCTTCAGGGGCCAGCATTCTCACAAATGTTGGCACCTTGCTGCAGAATTTGGAAATAAAGGCATTGATAAGGACTTCATGTAATGAGAGCTCTGGCTCAGATACTCTGAGACAGGCAGGACATCACCTGGAATGCAAGTGCTACAAATATGCACTTGTGCACATTGGTGGAACTTGTAGAGCTCTCCCCACCCCCAGTAAAATGTTTTCCAGAGATGCCAAACTGGACATGTTAATATAAACCTTCTTTATATAATGAAGGATATAAAGAAGGAGAAAAAAAAATCGGAGGCTGAAAGCAGGTTGAAATCTAGGAGGTATTTTGCCAAATTCAAGTATGAAAATACTGGGTAACAGGATCAGACTTGCTTTGAAAAGCTCAAAGCCAGATTTTCTTGGGACAACAGCCACGTTTACAGGGGTGGGTATGTGTACCAGTGATGCTCACTGCCAGCTGCTGTTACATGCCTAAGTGTCTTTCAGCCTTTACACAATCTGTGATTTACAGTTGGTGCAACCCCACTGCAGCTTCCTCCAGTTCCTCTTGCCCAACCCTGGGAGCAGAGTGTTTCCCATACCTCTGTAAGTGGTAGATCTTGTGTGTGTACTGCCCACGCTCTCCATCCCTCTCGTAGGGTTCGTTCACCAGGACCTCCACTCCTTCACCTCCTCCAGTTTCATTTTTACTGGCTTCTGCCACAGAATACAGCTGCCCCACTTGATACTGAGGAAGTTAAAGACACAGCATTATGACAGCTATGATTTAGCAGAAGTAATAACTTCACCAGATCATCCCAAGGACAAATTTGTTACCTGGGGAAAGGGCAGAGAAAAGGACACCCACTTGTATGGCTAGATAAGGAGCTCATTTAATCTCATTTGATACAGAAAGCTTGAGCGGTAGTTAGGAGGAAAGCACTGCCAATAAAATAGTTACCTTTAATCCCTAAATCTCAAGCTCCAAACCAAAACAAAATCAGGAGAAAGTAGAAAAGATTAAAGGAGCATCAGGATAACCTTTAAAGCAAACACAGATGACTTCAGGAACACTGTAGCAAAATCCTTTGTTTTCACTCTTTTTGGCACACAGGTGTCCCAATTGTTCAGGTCAAATGGAGAGTAAAGCACTGCCAGTCCTGAATCAATAAGCACACAGTACTGCATCCAGAAGAGTCCCAGGGAACTTCACATGAAGTTTTTTTACAAAATGCTGTCACTGTTCCCCCTGTTATTTTTCCTATGATCCTTGTTTTGGCTTGTGGTTCTTTTCTGTATCGCACTTCCTCTTAGCCACAAGCTTAAACCACTAACAGGGAGTGCACAGAATTTCAACATGCAGTAAAATTTTTATCCTAAGATCATTTTTCAGTCTCTTACTGACACTCACTTGGCACATTATTTGCCAGAAATCACTCAAACCACTTGATACTATACAGTTGCTTTTATAAGAGGCATGCACAAATGTTTCACAGGGAAGAGCAGAGGAAAAATCAAGAACATGAACAAAAGAGAACATTCTTCTCTGCATAAGATGTTAAGATTAATACACTCCTGCCTCTAGTAGCTACAAAGGGGGATGCAGAGCTCAAAAGAAACATGATCAAATGAAGAAAATTCACTCAGGTCTCTCTGAGGCAGAGTTAGATGAGCCAAGTTAGAGGATGAAGAGGCTACAGCACTAAGCCAAAAGGAAGTGTTCTAACTTAAAAGAGTTAAGTCTTCAGAACTCTTAAGCAAGCAAAACAGCAACTGTTGCCAAAGGCAACAGAACAGAGAGGCAATCTGAAAGGGTAATCCACGAAGTGTTTGGCATCAGAAGTGCAGTGACTTAAAAAAAACCCCACCAAAATAAAAAAAACCTCCAAAACATAACTACAAAGCAATGGAACACTGTTTAGGCCATCTTCTGCAGCACAGAGCTCTGCACCAGAGTCAGGAATAACACTTAGCACACTGCAACCCAGCCTGGAAAAGTGGAATACAACCCAGAAATATTTCACTGGGCTGGTACATCTTCAGCAACGACGGAAGATTTCTACAGTCGTTGAATTTTGCTGCCGGAGTATCCAAAGTAACAACAGCTCCCAGGCACTCTGGTGTTTTGTACCATCTGGTGCTAACAAAGACCATGGAAACATTTATTCCTACTGGAAGAGCAGCTTTGCTGGATCTCTCCAGAAGGTGCTGGCCCAGGTTACACGAGCAGCCCTTGCTTGGCTGGACAGTTCCTGCACTGGCACAGCAGGTCGGGTTTCAGTCTGGATTCTGGGCTGCAACACAAGGCCCTGACTTCTGACATTTCATACACCACGTTGCTTTCCTTATGACTCCCTACAATATATATATTCACCTCCCTCCAGAAGAGCAAAACATGAAGAGTTGTGAAACCTTAGAAGCAAAGTTGCTTTAGCACAGTTAGAGTCACACATACACTCACAGTGAAGAGAGTTTGTGATGAGTTTGATAAATACAGTATTAGAGGGAAGGACTGAATAGCTTTGACTGGTTTGCAGCAAGACCCAGGACAGGTCTCCAGGGGTACAAACTAATTCCTCTTCGTAACAATCTCTTATTTATTCCTTCTCCCTTTCAAATACGTGGGTCAAAGTTCACACACTAAGAGGATAAACCCTTTGGTTTAACATCTTCACCATTTAAACTTCCCTGTTATTTCTGAGCCTTTAATCGCATTGATAAAAAAGGCCCAAATAAAACTGTCCCAATGAACAAATCCCACAGCATCTGCCTGCAAAGGTTAACAGAAAAACAGATCCTGGCTCCATGAATCTGGACTCCAGACAGAGCTATCCTTGCAGACCTGAGAGCTCCAAAATAACCTTCTTCTCTTCAGCAAGAAATCATCCCTCTTGATCTGTGTCACAACACCCCTTATATAGCTGACAGGATACCTTCATTACACCAAAACTCTTCCAGAAGGCCTGATTTCAACACAGCCATCTCCGAGAACAGTTGTTTTCCCAAAAGCAGCTTTGAACACAACTAATAAATAAGATTCCTCTGTGTTTGGCAAGCTCCTTCCCATGTGAAAGGAACAAAGAGGCAGCACAGAATGTGTACACACAGCTCTAATCCATACCAGAATTTCAGAGGCAGCTGGCACGACACCCACACGGCCGCTCAAGTCCACGCTCCCAAAGTTGGCACCACACAACATGACGCTGGTCAGAGCATGAGAGCAAAGGTTGGCACCCAAGACACAACAAGGTGTTTTCCTTCTGCTCCCTGCAGTGGGACAATGTATAAAACACGGGAATGCAGCTTGCAGCTTGAGCAGGGCCACATTTTGGCAGAGTTTCCTTGTAGAAGACAGTCTGCTACAGTCTAACTCCTACATGCCAGCCTTCAAGTTTTTAGTCATCACCAGGGCTTCTCTTCCCCTATTTTATTCCCATCTTAGCAGTTACTTGGCTAACTAGTCAGTACTGATCTCTTCAGTGCCCTCCTAATCACTAGTTTTCCTTTGAATTCCATACTATTTGTTAAGCTCCACTTGCCAGGGGTGAGTAGCCTGAACACAGAATCCTCAGCATATCACAGAACCACACAGAAGACTCCCTCAACCCTTTGAGGATTCCTCAAAGCTACCATTAATTTAATTCCCTATTTTACACATTGGCATCAGACTTCTGTCAACAATTTGCATGCAGAAGGTGTGAACTCATGTCTTTGGAGCAAAAACGGCCCATATCAAAGTGAAATCAAAAGTCCTCTTGCTAGCCAGAGATGTTTAATGAACAGCTACACAGTCAAGAGCCATAACAACTCTCCAGAGCCCTATTTAAGAGTTTTGTACACAAGGAAATCCTTGAAAGCAAAGAAGTTTTAACAGCTGGTTTGTAGTACAGACAGCAGCGTGGTGACCAAGTGATGCACAGATGTGTCAGCATCTTTCCAGACAGGAAAGGGTGAAGCAATAAGCAGAGCAGTAGTCATCCTCTTGAGTCAACAGTGGAAATAACCTTTCTTCTTAAGCACAGCCTTAACACTGCCAGATCACCCAAGTGCATATGCAAAGGTAAGTGAACTTTAGAACTCTTCCCACTCATGGAACTGGCTCCTGAGATCTGGTCTATCCTGAGAAAAAACACCAGACCTTGAAAAGAGGCATCACTCAGGGACATGGTGACAATGCACAAATTTCATGAGAAATTGAGTTTGGTCAAGTTGGGGATCAATCCACAATCCAAGCACTGGACCCAGGGTAGAGGAACACACCTCCTGAAACAGATAACCCCGGGGCACCCTCAGACAAGGAGGTTGCTCGAGAGTAACAGAATCACTTACAGCCCAAAAAGCTCAATGCCCCACCCAGCCCACACACAAGGCTCAAACGTGCCTGGCACTGAACAGCCAGGGAGGGAAGAGTGCACAGCCAGGGACTCGCTTTAACTGGATGAAGGCTAATCCCAGTATCAGAGAACGCAGAAAAACCCTGTGTTGGGTTCTATCCAATCTAACCCCCTCTAAGAAACAATC
Source organism: Platyrinchus mystaceus (assembly GCA_035041135.1). Taxonomy (NCBI): domain Eukaryota; kingdom Metazoa; phylum Chordata; class Aves; order Passeriformes; family Tyrannidae; genus Platyrinchus; species Platyrinchus mystaceus. Next base: position 5,218,844 of record JAWWLV010000053.1, on the reverse strand, counting down.
TCTATACTGACCTGCATGTTCTTTTTACACAGCTTGATACCAAGGAGCCATATCACTACCAGGGCAGGGCTCCTGTTATTCAGGCTGAGGGCTTCTGTCCACTGGGCTTGAGTGCCTTGCCATTTACCAACAGCTTTGTCTAACCTGCAAGTTTGCACCCTTTGCTTACTTGGTAAGGGTTATCATGTTAGTCCTTCCTTTGTCAAGGACTTCCCCACACGAGTAGCACTCAGGCACAGTAAAAGACCCAAACATCCCTACTGTAACACTTCAGACTGACTTCTCTTAAAACTGCTTGAAACAGATGAATGCAGAAGGCATAAAAGCTACAGGTAGGGAGCTGACAACAGACGGACTCCTGGCATTATAACACAGAACACAGATCTAAAACCACTCTCTGATCAGAGGCCTAGACTTTCCATCAGCATGTGATGCCTGTCATAGCAGACTGATCCACAGGAACAAGAAACTCAGCTCAGACACTGCTTCTGTTTTACTAGCCAGCCCCATGGCTGCAGGAATGCACCACACCAACTCCTAAACTGTGTTCTGTTGAATGAGTAGAGAGTTATAAAAGGGATATGCTTAAAACAGTGCTGCCATGAGCCAGCCCACCACTGTCTACGCCACAGTAGCTGCTATATTCAGAGCAAAGAAAAATGAACAAGAGTGCTGTTATCACAGCTCTCCTCAAGAGTTAGAACAAGCCCTTGATCAGAGCTCACAAACCTAAGGCTTACAGCCAAGGATCACAGGAAAAAAAAAACACAAAACATCAAGAAGAAGAATCTGCTGCAGAGGTGCTGTAGACTCAGTCATTTCAACTTCTACCTCGCCAGTATGAAGGTTAAAAAATTCAAGACATTTATATGGTGAGATTCTCTGTAAGAGTGGTGTTCAGTCAGAATGGAGGAGGGAAAGGCAAGCTGCAACTCAGAGGAAACAGCAGGGAAACAGCCACTGACTCTGCACAGCTACTCCATGGCCAGTCTGGTGGTCAAAATCACCACGCCCTTCATAAACTACACTTTTTCTCTCAATTAGAGCTTTACCTAAACAAAAAGGAAGTTTTCTGCCTGTAAGAGCTAGAGAGGACAGGTCTTAAAGAGTCCTAGGAAAGATACACACAATCTTTCTTTTGTTAAACCAGCCTCATAAATCAGGAGAAATTCTTGATCTTTGCCTACAAGTTTAAAAACAAAGAGTTCCAGCAACACACAGTTTAAAGGGTAACTTAAATTTGTACTGAAGCTTCCTCTTCATGTTAGAAAAGAACAATAGTACTAATCAAAAGGAAACTGCACTTTAAAACAGTCTGACAACTCAAGATTTATAATCAGCGTATCTGAAAGCATAAGAGATCAGTGCCCTCAGACATTAATTTGGACAAAATGACAGTGAATGAGTAACAGCTCACAGAGGTCCTGAAGACACCTATATCCTTCTCTTGCATTTTTCCACTTTTTCTTCATACAAACTGCTTTGATCACAAGTTTATTTACAGTCCTAAAGAAAGGAAGCAAGAAGAACTTACCTCCTCCACAGACACAGGCAGGATAACGCGGCTGAAAGGGAACACAGACAGAGAACGTTAACAAATATCCCCAAATTTACCCAGCACATTCCTCACAGCAATGGCTGCACAGCTCCACCCAGTATTCCAGCATCCACCCATTGCTACCATCCCTAGCTCTTACTCTTTAATCCCAAGACTATTTATATAATAACCCCAAAGAGAACCAACACACGACGGGGCATAATTGCAATCCTCTCCTAAAACTCTATAATTCAACAGACCCTGCCTGGTGACGCCTCCCTGGCCTACAAACCTACACAGCACCAACACAGCCGTGTGTTCCCCCTCATCCATCCCTTCAGCAGCCACATCTTATCTCTCATCAAGCTGCTGCAGAGGGTTGCTCTGGGCCTCAGCGATTCTGCTGAGCTCTGTGAGAGCCACAGGGCACTGCATGGTTTGCTCACATGTCCCAAAGCAGCAGGAAACAGCCCTGAAGAGAGAGTAGAGGGGAGGTTTTCTCAGAGCTCCCTGCAAAGGAAGGTGCTGCCACTTGTATATGTGAGTCACCTCTTTTCACATGGTGGTTTCCTGAACGCTTGTGAGAACTGACAGACCGGACAGCAGAGCAAAAACTGCCCGAAATCACACTGAGGGTTTTTTGAAAGAGAATAAATGTAAAGCTGACAAAAAATGTGCACGTGTTGAGGCCTTTAAAAATATTGTATCTATCTAAAGAACTAGATTTGTATTTAAGTTCTGCTTCTGATGTTGAACAAGGAACCAATGCAAGATACAGATAAGAAATGGATACCACTGTTGTGGGTGGAAGAATTCCTAATTCTTTGGGAATTAGTCTCAAAGAAACTAGGACATAATGGGATCAGGAAAAAAAAGTCCTCTTTATTAGCAAACTGATTTTTAAAAAGCAGTACTGGTGAAGATTGAATTATTTTTTTACATATTGCCAGCAAGACACCACAAGAACAAACTGCAAGAGAGGCAAAAGTTTACAGATTATGCAAGATTACTTATGACAGCAATGCTTTATGCTGGCTGCAAAGTACTGCAGAAAGAGCTCCTGAGAACTGCAGAGGAAGTTCAGTGTCAATAAAAGCAGAATAATGCACTACAGGCACTTGTTTTCACCAAACACATGGGGTTACTGAGCCCCAAATTAGCTATTGCCAACAAATGCCTTGTGTCTTTATGGAAAAGCATCTGGAAACATCAGCTCAGCAGCAGTTCAAAAGTAAACCCAACATCAGAACACACACACACAAAAAGAGGCTATTATGTCACTACAGTCTCTCATGTATCAACATCTTGAATACTGCACATAGTGCTGATCACCTCATCTCAAAGAGGATAAAAAACAAGTGAAGGAAGGGAAAAAAGGCGATTGGAAATGGGAAAAGGCTTCTGTATGAGAAGAAAGCAGACCTGGCCTTTCCAGCTTGGGAGAAAAAACAGCTAAAGGGTTCAGGTATGGAAGAGCACTAGAGATCATGAATGGTGTGAAAAAGTGAATGGAGAAGGAACAGTGGCTGCCTCACAGCAGAACAATCAGCAGGCAACAAATTTTAGACCAAATCAAGTGTACTGCCTTACATCATGATTACTGAAGTCATGGGATTCCTTGCCAGACATGGAAGTAACTTTTAAATGGGATTTGATCAATTCATGGAGTTCCATGTGCCATTTACTGGTAGCATACACTGAACAACAATCCTTGTACTCACTATTATATATTGTTTCCTGAAAATATCTGCTAAAAGGCAAGATGGAAGAGGATCTTTGGTTCCAATTCAGCATGGTGTTCCTTACATAAGGGAGGTCAAAAAAGAGGAAATGGATTTTCACAGGCAGACCTTGTCATCAAGAAGGACATTGGGTTAGTTATCTGGATAAAACTGCACTAAGAATGAAAAGAAGGACAGGATGATAAGTAAAGGTGAATGACCAAGAGAGAGGGAAGAAATAATGGCTTTGGAATGGAGTTAAAATATTTGTGTTTAGAAAACCTGGTGTAAAAACATTGATGTAGGCTAATGAAATTCCATTGAGGAAACTGGAAGACACTAGACCTGAATATTTATCTTAGAGTTTAATGTTCATCAACGAAGAAACAGAAACACAAACAAGTTCAGTGGTTTACAGTTTGTTCAACAAGCCAAGAATGCAGGAGTGAATAACACTTATAGGTTGTCAAGTGAAAAAGGAGGAGGAGGGAAGAGTTCTCAAGAGGATCTGGAAGAAAAGCTTCACAGGAGCAGCAATGGGAACAAAAATTCCTAAGTTTAGGACAGAACTCGCTCAATTTACGGGAAATTATACAATGTGGTTGGCCTGAAAATTATGAGGAACAAACATTTAAGATCCCTTTTAGATTAAAATCTGTCTCAAATGGCAGCAAAGGGAAGTACAGCTGCAGAGAAGGTCAGTGCCATCACCGTCACTTCACAGGAAAGGGAAGTGAATCTCCACACTCTGATTCTCCTCGAGCTCTTCCGATGCAGCTGAAATCAAAATAAGGAGAGCAAGAAAGGCTTCAAGCAGCATTTACCAACCCTGAAACCAAAACCAGGCAAACAAGAGAACAAAATCCCTGCAGCTCATCTGCAGCACGGATGGGTAGAAATAAAAGGTAAGTCTGAAAGTCTGACAGGACATCAAACGAAAAGTTAAAGTCATTACTGCATAACCATCAGGACAAGAATCTGCACAGAAATGGTGATACAGACTGACTGACAATAAAACATGTGACATCAGGTTTTTGTTATATTGCTCTACTTCTGTAATGTCTCCTAAAAAACCTGTGGAGCAGATAATAAAACCCATCTGATTGAGTATGGAGGATGTGACAAGGGGTCACAGAGATGGAAGAATAATCTGTTCAGATGACATGCAGTTACAGATCACTTATATTTTTACCACCTACACTAGATAGGCTATAAGGTACCTGTATTCAGTGTCTGGGCAAGCAGAACTAATATAAATAACAGCAAAACAGTCCTAGCAAAGTACTTCAAATAGCCAGCTCACACCAAAACAAGTGGTTTCCATATGTCTTAAACAACTGCTTCCTGGAACAGGAGATTTCGTCAACAAACAGCTCAAATAGGACGTAAAATGGGCAACTTCAACACACAACATCAAGGAAATACATACCAGAACCCATACAATGACACAGCTCAGAATGTGCGACTCATAGAGATGGCTGGGAATCCCGAGTCAAAAATAAATGCTCATTTCAAAGCACAGCAGCAACCTTGGCTGTCCTTAGAGCCACATATGTCTTACTAAGGACACAATGAAGGGAAGAAAGGGAACAGAGCAATGTAACTAATGACAACATTTAAAAGGTTTGCTGGCCCTTCTGAAAATAGAAATGGAAGCCTGTAAAAAGAATCAAACGTAGGAATTCTGGGTTTTTTTAACCTTTAGTCTTAACATTTACACTTCACATCTTGTTTCTGAAACAGGCAGTGTAAAAGACCAGTAGACATGTTGATCTGGTGAGGTAAATAATACCGACTAAAATGACTTTTGGAAGTGATGCTCATCAAAATGAACTATTCACACTCTCAGAAATCTGAAAATTCCAAGGACAGATGTTCCCATCTTCACAGCACAGCTCACTGGCAATGAGCTTTACTGTGGTACAGGGCAAGAGGTTGTGAGCTGAAGCGTGAAAAAGACAGAAATAAACCAGCCAAGGTGCTGTAAGAGGGAAAGCAGTAAGTTCATAGGAAAATATCAACAAAACAGAGGTTATAGAAGGAGTTAATTATATTTTCATGCACCTGAAACCAAGCACTTAGCCCGGGTTTCTGTCTGTTATCCAGTTTAAGGCTACAGAAGGTAACAATGTCTCTGTGTTACAAAGATCAGTCCTGCTGCTGCTCTTGAATTCTACACTCCCATTGTTGGATAAAAATAGCAAGGGTTTAAGGATTGGGGAAAAAAAGTTAATCAAGTTTAAAGACCAGCAGAAGGATCAGTACAACTCTCAATATAGTTTTAATATTTAAATCCACCCCATGGTCCATAATCTGGCAAAGTAATTGCTATAAAGAGGGCACGGTCATGTAGGTAAATGTGTCTAAGAGAAGACCTGAAAACCCAATTTATCATTGGGATCACAGACACATCCTACAAGGGGAGAGGAGAATATAAACAGAAAGCCTCTTCCATCAGCCACAAGGAGTTTAAAACGATGGAACGCACTCAACTTAAGAATGCACTTGAATTAACCTTTAGAATTCAGGGAAGAACTATGTGCAGGAGTGTTGCAGAGCTTGAAGACATCCAGCCAAAGTGCACCAGTCCAAGAGCATATTCCACGTTAGCAAGCCCAGAGCTGCTGAACCGAGGACTGCGAAAAGCGACTGTGACTAATAGCTCCACACCCTCGCCTGTTTTCCACCCCTTCAACCCCATCGCGGGGCAGAACAACCGCAGCAGCCTCAGGGTCAGCAAAGAACTCCAAGGGCCGGTTTCCAACATCCAAAAATATTCTGGCGCTACCTTATTCCAGGAGCCTCTCGTTGGGGACTCCACAGCTTAAAGGCGGGAGGGGACCAAACCCAGGCTTGGCGCTTGGCTCCGCTACAAGGAGCAGAGGGGACAAGACGCCCCAGGCTCCCACAGACCCCCCCCACAGAAACCACCGGGGCTGACACTCCACCGGTGCGAGGCCCTCGGCACCGGGAACAACCCACAGCCCACGGGCCCCGGGGGGCCGCGGGGGCCCCGCGGAGCCGGCGAGGGGCCGAGCGGACCCGGTGCCCGCCGGCAGCCGCGGCCCCCGCCCCGCCGTGACCTTCACGGCCGCCCCCACCGGCGCCGCGGCCCTCACAGTGCTCCCCCTTCCCTCCCTCCCTCCCTCCCCGCGGCCGCACTGCAGGGGCCCCCCCGGCCGCCCACCCGCGGCCGCCCCCGCGCCAGGCCCGGAGGTGACCGGAGGGACGCAGAGGGGCCGAGGTTGGTAAGGGGTGATGGGGGGGGGGGGCGGAGGGTAGCAGCGGCTCCCCGCCGCACTCACTATTCCTTGATGAGCACCATGGCGGTGCCGCCGCGTCTCCCGGCCGGGCCAGCCCCGCTGAAGGTGACAAGGAGGCGCGTCCCCCGGGGGCCGCTCCGCTGCCGGACGGCGATGGAGCCGAGCCGAGCCGAGCCGAGCGGAGCCGAGCGGAGCCGAGCGGAGCCGAGCCGAGCGCGCCGCACCGGGACGGGGGGGGGCCGGGGCGGTTCGTCTCTGCGGCAACGGCTGCGTCACCTCCGCGCCGCGCGCGGGGCGGGCCCGCGAGGCCCCGCCCACCGCCCCCCTCAGCACGGCCCCGCCCACCCCCCACCCCCCTCAGCGCGGCCCCGCCCACCGCCCCCCTCAGCGCGGCGGGAGCGCGGCCCGCCGGTGTGGGGCATTTTGTTGTTTGGGTTTTCTTTCTTTTTCCCTGTGGTTTTTAGGGGTTCTCCCAGGAGGTGTAAAACTAAACTGCACCGGTGCGGTTTGTTTCGGCTCTCCGAGGCTTTGGGGTTCCCAAAGCGGTACAGCGGTCTCCCAGAAGTGCCGGAGTCCGCTGGCAGTCCCTCAGATTTTTCTGAGTCGACTCCGATGTTTTTAATTATAGCAGCGTCTTTAGGGTCTCTCTCTCAAGAGATGTAAACTGCACGGTGTTAATCGTTTCAGCTCTTAAGGCTGGGGTTCGCAAGAAGTCTCCCAGCGGTGCCACGAAGCCCTCCTGCCACTAAGGAGGTTCTACAATCATAATACCATGGAATGGTTTGTGTTGGAAGGGACCTTAAGGATCATTCAGTTCCAACCGTACCATGCCCTGGGTAGGAACACCTTCCACTAGACCAGATTGCTCCAAGCCCTGTCCAACCTGGCCTTGGACACTTCCAGGGATGGGGCAACCACAGCTTCTCTGGGCAACCTGTGCCAGGGCCTCCCCACCCTCACAGGGAAGAATTTCTTCCGTGTATCTAACCTAAATTTCCCCTTTCAGTTTGAACCCATTACTTTTTGTCCTGTCACTACAGTTCCTGAAGAAGAGTCCCTCTCTGCCTTCCCTGTAGGGCCCCTTCAGATACTGGAACGGGCTGTGAGGTCTCCACAAAACCTTCTCTTCTCCAGGCTGAACAGCCCCAAATTTCTGAGCCTGTCCTTGTAGGGGAGGTGCTCCAGTTCTCTTGTCAGCTCCTGACACCCCTCTTTTGGGAGGGCGAGGAAGGGGAATGACTAGTGATCAGGGTATTAATGCAAATATCCAGGGGATAAGTCAGTGCTACAGTCAGACAGGGTGAGTGTCCTCAGGTACTGGTCTCCACCTTGTCACCAGGTCATGATTTATCACATCTTCAAGCCTTCTTTAGTTTTCAATATTACTGCTGAGCTGCAGTCACCCAGGCTGCACTTGGCATCAAGAGGAACCCCAGATATTTATCAGAAGGCGATAGCAAAAACCCTTTTCTGTGACCTGTACTCGATAAAAACCACTAAGGAGTGCTAATCTTACTACTTTTGTCACTGGAATCGCAGGATTGTCATTATTGGATTGGAAAAGTAAACCACCATAGATTTAGCATCACCAAGCTCGAGAGGGGATGACCGAGATGTGCAGCTTTCCTGCTGACACCTGCATTCCCACCTAAGGTCAGTTGTTCATCTTTCATTATTTGACACTAATTCACCCTGCATAACTGAGCTTGATCTCATTCTCAACCTGCCCTCTACGGTTTGGGGACTTTTTCCAGAGATTAAATTTTAATTCTCCAGTAAAGCTTAATTGGCATTAGGCATTAGCTCCTAACCTAGAGAAGAAAAATTCAAGGAAACATTCAGCCTGTGTCCTGCCCTTTGGCAGGTGACACCCTGTAAAGCATTCATGCTTCCATAGCAATGCTTTTATTATGTTCGGCCTCAGAAGGAAAACTAATGATTAACTTAATATATCACTTTATTTTGAGATAGTACTGCAAGAGTGCACATCACCTTACAAACACAGAGAAGATGACACAGGCCTGCCCCGAGGAGCTTACAATTCAACTTTGACAAACACCACAAAAAATTCTGTGGACAGGAAAAGGTGGGAGAGGTAATGCTCTGGGGTTAAAGAAGGGGTTCTCTGAAAGAGGGATTGTCTCCAGAATAAAAAGGGAGTGACAGAGGGTCAGGCACAACGAAGTGACAGGCAGCAGTAGGGTGACAACGTGGAGTACAGGACACCTGATAAAAAGATTGCACAGAGACAGGCTGGCAGCACAGGCAGAAAAACAAGGAGCTGGGGGGGTTATAATTAACATGTAAGAATGCAGCTACATAACACATCATTGTTTCAGTTACTCCAGAGAAGATAACATTGTGAATGATAAATCAGAAGTGGCGCTTTTTTTAATTAAAAAAAAACCCAAACCCACAACCAAAACCAGTCCCTTCCCATCAGGAATCCTACTGTAATACTCATTTCCACTATGTAGAAAAGAAGTACTTTGCAGTACTAAACTGGGGCATAGGGAATGCCAAAAGCTCTGCAGATGCAGAAAATACTCAAAAGGGGGGAAAAAAAGTAACAAAAATTTGTACTGTTAAGATTTCATTCTTTCTACTCTATGCTATCTGCTTTAAATTTTGTAGCATATTTTCCAAATTCATCAGCATGTCAAGAGGGAAATCTACTTGAAAACATTTTAGTGATTTACTGACTTAGTTACAATCTCATTATCCTGCAATTTTCCTTTGTTGATGGAGCATGAAGAGACCAGGCTTTGCTGTGGGAGTTGAACATTTGAGTTGCTGTAGCAGCATTGCAGTTATGTTGGAGCCTCAGCAAGATTTGCTCCTTTTTTTTTTTTTTTGCATACATCTGTGTCCAGTTTCATCTCAAGGATCCAGATATAGCTTTATGCAGTTACTGTCATAGTGTAAGTGTCCTATTAAAGCAGAACAGCACAGATTTTCTCTGCTACTTTTGACACAGTGTCATTGCATTAGTGCTATAAAGACTGTGTCTACAGGGCTTAGGCACTGACAGATTAGTGAAAGCAAAAATCTGTTGCCCTCCATTCCCCACTCTGTGAATTTAATGTTTTGTATTTTTTTAGCATGGGTGCACATTAAATGCATGTGAGAGCCTGTAGAGGTCAGCAGCAGCGTTTTCAGAAGGTTCAATCACCTTTACACAGCAACACCCCTTGACTCTGAGGGCTCCTACAAACAGCAAAGACTCACAGAGGAGGTTTCTGCTTCATTACATTCCACTGGGGCTGCTTCCATGGAGGTCTTTGCCATTACCAGCCTCCTTGCATTTCTCATGTGAATGAGGGTTGGGGGGGGGTACGAGGGGCTTAAAAACCCCCAACAACTACAAACTCATCATGTAGGAATTATGAAATTAGTTAAACACATTGACCTATACTTGCACTATTGATTCAAATTGCTGTGGCTCTCCAGTTTTGGGCAGCCCATTTATTTTTCCCACAAGGTGGCTCATGCCCACAGAGAGTACACCAGGAATTTTCTTGATCCTGCATCTCTCCCAGCTAGGAGGCAGCAATGCACAATTACATTTCCCTGAGCCTCAAAAAAACAGGCAAACTGACCCTGATCCCCCACGTGTGACAGGACCACCCTCACAGTGTTTGTTTCTGCACTGTGCATGACAACATTTAAAGAGGCTGAAGGCAGAATAGTGTCCTCCAAGGGCCCATTCCTGCAGGAGGTGCAGGTCTGCAGCAGTTATGCCACAATCAGTGCAGTATTTGCACATCTTGCATGCAGATATATTTGAGACTGCTTTTAAAACTAGTTTGGTTCACAACTGTCAGAATAAATTAAACCCCACTAGTGGTCAGACCAGTGTTTAACCTTAGCCCAGCATCTTTTCTTCATCTCTGACCAATTCTTAAAAGACAGAACATGTAGACAGAACAATAATCTTTCCTTGGCACAACTTTCTTATTTACAGCAACTTAAAATCTCCCTGAGTTAGTGAATGCAGAGCATTGTTTAACCAGCCCCTTTAAAAAAAAAAATAATACTTCTGTTCCCCACTACATTCTGTAGCAATGACTCCCACAGTTTGTTGCATGGCCTGAGAAGGTGACACCACTTGTCTGTTCAACTCTGAATAGCTAAAACTTCCCTGTGTACCCCCCAGGACTGCGACTCCAAGGCATGAGTTCTGCTCCTCACAGCTGACCAGCAGCCTCTAAACACCATGCCACATCAGCAGAGACACTGAAACGCAGATATCCAACATTTTATCAGATGAAAATGGATTTGAAGATATTCCTAATAAAGGGCAGGGACTGGGAACTGCAGTAGGGAGGTAGATGGCAGAAATAAAAGGGTGTTCTTTGAAGTACGTGCAGCTAAAAGGCAACAGCAACTCCACTGTGACTTCACGAAAATGTCACTCTCTATTCCACTATTTTGCAGAGATATTTATAAGAGGAATTCAAGTGACATAAGAGTGGAAGCAATCACATTCCATGTTCTGAAACTGAGATGGAAGTAATGCTGAGTAAGCACACTGACACCCTCCAGCAGCTTCTCTGCTTTAGGACACAGACTGTGGATGGCGGCTCAGACACTCGTTTGTCTGAGCTATTCCTAAAAAAAGGTACTTAATCTGTCATTGTCATGTCACAAATATCTTGGAGCAAGAGTAGGACTCTTCTCAAAATATTTAGAAGTATTGTAATATTAAATGCAGAAACCTGCAGAAAGCCCTCTGGAAACCTAGGCAGGCAGGTCTCTGAAACATATACTTGAGACAATGCCAGGTGAACAGGAAAATTAACCAAAACTCTGCCTCCTTAATTATTGCTCGACACAAAAGAAAGAAAAGCTGGGAAGGTCACTGAATCATCACCAAAAGACAACAAGTTCCAGAAGAGTAAAGTGTCGACAGCAGGCAATAAGGCTGTCTTGGAACAAACACATTTAATAAAGGCAACACATTAAGAAAAAAAAAATAAATTCACAAATGTGTCAAATGCTCGAGTGGCCAGTCCTTCTGAAACGAGTGGCTGAAGACTGGAAGGTACCGTGGAGTAGCATCAGAACCGCTCACAGGAGCGGCGACTCGAGATGGCGCTGCCGTCCCACGGAGCTGCCTCGTCATCCTGCGCTGGCAAAGGACCCGCAGGGCTCCGGCCGCCCTGCCCGGGCTCTGTGCACGCTTGCTCTTTAGGAAAGGTGAAGCCCTGGCTGGGCTGAGCATCTGTACCCTTTGAACCGTCAGAGGAGGAGTTAACACCCACTTTCCAGGTAATTTCTCTCAGGAAGGTCTGAGTGCGGTGTTGTTTCTAATCCTCTGTTTAGCGCCAACAGTGACTGAGTCTTGTACTTTTCCAACCAGACACAGAGAAGTTGAATGACTTACCCCCTGCCAGGCTTTGCAGTAAAACACCACCACATCTTCATAATTGTTTTGTTTCTGCCCCAACCTTCCTGCAGCCACCAGCTCAGCCCAGCACTACTGCCCAGGATGCTCATCCTCACCCCTGCACAGTCCTGCCCCGAGCAGGTCCCACAGTGTTAACACAAGTCACAAGCCTACAGGGCCTGAGCTACCGACCTCAGCAAGAAGGTTAAGGGCAGAAAAGTCGGCTCTAGACAAGACCTCTATAAAAATAAGCAGGTTAACAATTCCCTTTGTATTCCCTCCCTGCTGAACAGGCCTGGGGTACCTTTAGCCAAGCGTATCGCTCTGACAGTCGGCTTCACCATACAATCAATCACCACGTGCTCTGTCCAGACAGAGCATCAAAAAGGCTCCTAGTACAGCCAAACTGGCAGCATTTTGGTCAGTCACACTAACCTGGTGACTGTTGTCAGAGCAATGTAAATAAGCTAGGGCTAAAGGAAAAATTACATCACCACATCACCCTGCCGTGTCCACAGGATCCAGTTACCAGACACAAAGGAGTGTTCTGCACTCTTGAATTTTTTCACCAGCTCACAACACGTGACCACCAAGGTATCTGGAGCTCCAGAACTCAGCTTCAAGAAGCTTCTCCACTTAGTACTAAGTACACACTGCTTCTCCCCTCCTAGGGTCATGTCAAAGGGAAGAGGCAAAAGGCAACAAGTCTCAAAAGCACTTCATCTGTAAACAAGATCCAATTCCTATCTCAAAGGTTCCAGGACTGCAGACAGTTTAAAACACGTACAGGTGGTTTGTGAACCGGGAAGAGGAAGAATTCCAGGCCTCTGAAGGCTTGGTCTAGGACCAGCAGTCCACTATAGGCTCTTCTTTTCATTATGGAAGGCAGATCCATTGCTCACAGTCTGTGTCATTTGCAGTAATAAAAGGTTTGGGAGCTGTCAGTGCTAGCAGCCAACATTTAGCAACACACTGAAGCTGTGCTCATACACATAGGAATAAGATCCCCTTCCCTGCCTCAGAAACAGTGTAGGGTATGTCTGGATAGACAGTAAAACCACTGGATCCAGCTACACATCAAGCAGAAAGACCATTATGAAGCCTCAGGGAGGGAGGAGAGTGCAGCTTGCATCCGAGACTGTGTCAGCTAAGGCTGGGGGAAGAGGGGGAGAAAACAGACTTGACTGAGTTACATTTAAATACTCAAACTATGGTCTGTCTTCCCTCTTCTCCCATCCCTCTATTCCTTCTCTCCCCAGTTTCCTATGCAAACTCTCTGCTGCTGGAGAGTGTGATCAGGGGATAATTTAAGACACAATATCTGTGTGGCCTTTAAAAAAAAAGAAAAAGTGTCCCGTGTTTTGGAGTAAGGAGTAGGAAGTCTCCTCCTGCCATACATCTGAGGAAATCTCAGTCATGATGTCCAGCCCTCACTCCAGTGATGAGCAAAGACCAGCAGAGCCAGGGGAGGAAAATCCTGGCTTACACCACAGGTAGAACCCACGGATGTGGTAGGAACCTGTACAGGGGAGGTTGTATGTGAAGCACCAGTTTAAACAAAGGCTTCCTCAGTGGGAGTGCCATTGATTTTGAAGAAAAGTTTGGCATCTTCCATCTTCTGCTTTTTTTCTCTCTCTAGCCTGCGTCTGTAGCAGACCAGGTAGATTGGAAGGCAGAAACCCAGGAGGCTCATGCCAAGCAAGCCAACATTCACCTGCAGGAAAAAAAGCAAACCAAAATTAGGCAGGCAAGAGGGGACGACAGCCCAGTCAGGCATCCTGCAGTGTCAGAACCCAGCCCACATCACTCAGCTGTGGGCAAACCAGGACACGCCCTGCTCAGCATACTGACAACATCCTCCACTGTTTTTATATTTACACTCCTGTGCCCACAGTACCACGTGTACAAGCTACACACTGTAAGAGTTTGTTGCTCAGGATTATGGCTGTGGGAGTCTTCTTCCACAGAAAAAGCTGCAGCTCTTTCACACCAAGTTTGCTGATGGAAGAGCAACAGGCTGCTGGCGTGGGCACACGTAGCCTAGAGACCAGAACTCTTCACCTATGTCATTATTTTACTGAGCTGCCCAGACCCTCAGCAAGACACCACATTACCCCTACCCCTCAACAGCCACTTGGCTTTTTGGACATTAGCATCAGCAATTCAAAATTTACAGGTAAATGGAGCTAAGAGCTCTTAAGGGTCAGAGTATTTCTGTTGTATTTTGAGGTCTCCTCACATTCTCCCACTTTGACCTGACAGATTTTGACTCACCACATAAACTGTTAGTGGAAAGCATTCCCTTTCCCCCCTTTCCATACACCAGCATAAGGGTTAATGGCTTTCCCTCCCAGTGAGTCATTACTCACACAGAGAAGGGTCTCCTGGACAGCACCAAGGTAACAGCAGATTAAGGGACAGGTAAAAGTCCAGCTGTTTTTAACCTTGGTCCATGCACAGGAGTCCTTTTGTTTTCCAAGGAATGAGCCAAAAACCATCTTAACCACCCAAGCTTTCACATTAGGTTTGAGAAGAACTTGCCCAGAGTGGGTCTCCTTTCAAAGGTCCCGTGAGCGCCATGAAGAGAGGCTGCTGCAGAAGGGCAAAGAGGGCACTGATCAACGACTGCAACCCTGTCAAGCTGCCAAACTGAGTAGAGGGGTATCTGTCAACAAAGAGAGCAACAGCATTATTATATGTCACCTTGACTGTTCACATCACCCAGATCAGATTACATTCCCAGTCAACTACTAGAGACTAATTTATAGAGACTAACTTGAGAGCCTGGTCCCAAGGTAGGCACAATGTGCAGAACTTCTGGACTTAGATATAACTACCTCTTTTTACAGGATATTTGGCTATACCCAATGGTGGCCCTGGTGCCACGGCTGGAGCCTTCCTCTCCAGACTGTTCTCATCCTAAGCTCTCAAACTTTAATATAAAATCCAGAACTTGTTTTGTTTTGCAGCTGTGCTGTAAGCAGGTGAGTGTAGCTTATACAACTACTGTTCCTATTGCACAGGGAGCAGAATGTTGATATTTACAAGTTGAAAGCAGGGCCTCTTTATCCAGATGACAGCACTTGTGGCTGAGCAATCATTTTTATCTGGTCACAATAATTTGCTCCACTTGGAAGTGAGTGAAACCTGCACAACAGGTATGTGTTTTCCTTTTTAGAGGACAAGTCTGATCCTATGTCAAACTAAATAACACTGTTGACTGAATTGATGAATATCAGATAATAGTAATGAAAAAACAAATTTCAGGAACCATCTGACATCTTTCTCTTGCCACGACTGAGCAGTGTTTAAGAAGGGTCAGGTTAAACTAAGCTTGGAAGGAAAGAAAGAAGCAGATCAAAGCCTTCAAATATTTAAATAAGTCACATTCAAAGCAAAAATACCTCACTCTAGGAAGTTCCAGGGAGTTGCAAGGGCTGAACAGGATTAGTTTACAAGCAAGCTGATATGTACAGCAACATACACTTATCTACCTTGCCCAAGACAAAATATTTTACTTCCAGCTGCCAAGAAACCAAAAGTTTATGCATTTCTGAAGCAGAGTCTTAGATGTGTTTTCTATTCTGGATTCCCCAGACACTGGGACCAAAACCTTTGACAGAAGGAGTCTGTGGAGTTGTGGAGTCTCAATCCATACAGATATTCAAAACACAACCAGATGCAATCCCAGGCAATCTGCTCTAGCTGACTTTGCTCAAGCATGAGAGATGAACTAGATGGTCCCAAGAGGTCCCCTCCCACCTCAACGATTCTGTGATTCCCTGAAAGGGAACAATCTCCTTTCTGTTCCTCTGTCCCAACAGCTCAGGACAGAGGGGCAGACCTGTTTTCAAAACTAAAACCATTGCTTAACAAGGAAGAGAGGATTTAGATTCAGCTATCGATAATTTTGATAAGGTGGAAAAAGGATGGATGATCTGTCCTGGGAAAGGGAGGAGGCATCACTAATGCTATCTTGAGCAATGCTTTACCAGTGTAACTTCAGAGCAGGGCAGAGCAGTAGTGATGTTTTCAGTCACGTTAATGTTTTACCCGAGCACATGCACATATCTGCTCATTGTAAGACAAAAACCAGCCTTGAGTTTTTACTATATAACCTCAGTGTCAATACCTTAGTCTCACCTGAGGCCCACACAGAGCTGTGCCTGTCTCACTGCAGTAGCTATGCCAAAGGGATTGGCTGTTGCTAAACAAGGAAGGCACCAGCTGGGACTTCAGACCAGCTACTGTCATGTCTAGTTGTGACTGTGGAAACAAGTTGCATCATTTTTCCCCCTCTGACCATGAAGACTTCACTTCCTGATCTCCCTCTCACCTGGACAGCCTATCATCCCAAACCAGTTTATCTGGCCAGCCACATTTTGTAGGTAACCAGGGACTTACACAGCAGCATAGAGGCCTCCCACAGCTGAGTGGATGAACCCTCTCACAATTGTGTGCAAAATGAAGGAAAGAATCTGAAAAGAGAAGCAGAAAAAAATGTCACATTCGAGATACCACCCAGGCATGCCAGACCCCAACACAACCATTCCTAAAAGCTGTTCTTTCTAGTACAAAGGTGGGATTGGATAACCCAGATCCAAAACCCAAAATACCAGCACAAGGGAAGAAATCTGTCCTTGTCTCAAGGCACTGCTTTTCCTTTCTTTGCAGAGGCCTCTGAGGTTAACCACACACAAGACCTCTCTCATTTGCAGATGGCACTGCTGCAAGGACATGCCCCCAGCAACCTGTGACCAGGATCACAAGTGCTTTTTCATGGCAACCAATTCAGTTAATTTTCCACAAGTTATTGCAGACAACACACAAGTATGAGCAAATTACATCTGTTTGCCTATATCATCAAGGCATGCTTAAGTATAGCATAAAATCACTAAACTCCTCTGCCAAAAATAGGTGGTGCCACAAAATAAATATTTTAACAGGTTTACAATCCCACAGGTACCATTGGGCACAGCATTTGACACAGAAATAACCTGCTGTATATAACCCTGTGTTGTGCTTCTTGCAGCAAATTTTCCAACTGTCAGCAGCTTAAATCAAGCCCAGGTTAAACATACAGGCACTGCTGAAGAGGAGCTTGGTAGGAAAGTATTTGTTGTTACACAGCTCAGCTGCAGAAGCTTCTAAGTGTGAATAAATTCTGGATCAACTCTCTGACATTTTAACTAGAGCCGCTTGTTTTGGTTCTCTCAAGAGTATGTAAACTGCAGGGTATTATTTGTTGCAACTCTTGGGGTTCCCAAGCAGCACAGAAGTTTCCCAGCAGTGCCAGAAAGCCCTCCTGCCATTAGCATGTTCTCCTGGCACTGTCCTGCCCATCATTTTGCCCAGCCCCACTCTGCCAGCCCCTCCAGCACCCCCACCCATTTCACCCATTCACCTGCAATGGAAGATTAGGAATAAGACAGGTGATTCCAAATCCAACCAGCAGGAAATTCGTGAACACAAAGGCATTGGTGGCATTGGTGATTTTCTGGATCTGACGATCACGCTTTTTCTTTTTCTTGTCGCTCCTGGAAGAACAGCAAAACCTGTGTTACAAAAGCACTTTCAGCAGCAACTGCAACTCACAGCAAGATTCTCCACATATCACATCAACTCTATCTAAACCAGCTTGGCTAGAGGTCTGCCTATGAGGTGGCTGGGATCTCCATCAGTGGAAGCTGAGGAACATCTGGGTACTTATTTCAGTGCTGTTACTATCGCTCCTAGGCTAGGAGGGAAATCTGAGCCTCTCCCGCTACAATTTAAATTTGCTCTTCTTGACTGATCTTAGCAGACATGGAAGATAGTTTGCTCCTTTCCTCTGCAGTTATCAAGTCTTCCTTCAGGCTTTCTTTTCTATACTGAAGAACCAATATTCTTTTCAGTCTTTCATCACAAAACACATAATGCAGAGGGGGGGGGCTGCTCCATGGCTGCATGTCCCGTGGGGCGCCCACTACGCACTGCTCAGCGTTGCTCTCCTCATTCTCTTCTGAGCCATCATCACATTCTTTCATTCTCCAATCCATGATGCACCCGATCACAGGCGCTGTCAGCAAGCACAGCAGTTGCAATACCCCAAAAATGGAAGTGTAGAGAGCCACTGCAGGGAAAAAAAACAAAATTAAAAACAATTGTTAGTCCAAGCGATACCATATCAGCAATAGAAAAAAAAAAAAAAAGAGACAACAAAAAATCCTGTTCCTCCCCACTGAACACCTCTCTGTTGAAGAGCCCAGACCCTCTGGACTCACAGGCTGACAGGCAGAGCTCAAGGAGCTGGGACACCAAAGCCCCACTCCACCATTTGGCCTCCCAGAGATTTGACATACTGGGCACACTTCCTTCAGCCATTCTGATCCTGCACTAGTATTCCCTGAGCAGCAGCAGCAGCAGCTCAACAGCAGGTAGGGCTCCAAAAGTGGGACACAGCAACTCCTTAGTGCCAGGGAGATTTATTCTGACTAGGACAAACAGGAAAAGTTACCACAAGCTTTACGTGCTGCACAGCCAGACCTGCCTTAGTCATCTCCTCTCCTGCCTTGCTGGGAGCTGCAGTTACATCCCCTCCAGCTGGGAAGCTCCAGCAAGGACAATCAGGCTGGGAAGGTGAGGACTAACCAATTTTGTGCTGAATGGACAAGTCTGGAGGGGGGAAGAGGAGGGGAGATTAGCAGCAAAAAACCCACAGCATTTGAGAGCAATCATGAAAAACTCAAACTGATGAAATTTCCCACATGCTAACGATGAGAGAAGTGTCTCCATGGTTTGCTCAGGGAAAGCTGATGCCAGCAGACTTAGAAGAACTGTCCCCTCCTGTTACTGAGCAGTTCCCCCACCCTGCAATGCTTTTTCCACTTCCTCTCAGCAGCCCATGTGATGATTTAGGCATCGCACAGAAGGGCTGGTGAGTCATGGTGTGCCACAGCTCTGAAATAAGGATGTAGTTCTGAAACTGCCCATCTCAGCACAGAGCACAAGTAACAGCACTGCAAGCAAAACAACTAAACCAAATTTTAGTTTGTCCCTCCCGATGCATTTCTAGGCCTGGCCAAAGCAGTACAGCCGAGATTTACACCCAAATCAACTTGGTAATGGAGAGAAGTTTCCAACAAGCCTTTCTTTCCTATCCAGTTGTAGCAAACCTCAGCAAGGCACCCGATGATACTTTCCTGGCTCCAGTTGCTGGCAAAGGAACCAAGAGGAACTTCCAACTCCAATCTCCAAACTAACCCCTGTTACTCCCACAAAGGCAAACCCTGAAGTGACCCCACATCCCCTCTCATTATAGCAACTGCTGCAGCCAAGAGAAACAGGTGGCATCACCCTCTATGAACACTCCAGGAGCTGATTTACTGTTGTCTGGTTGTTTTTTAATAGAAGGTAAGAAGGAAGCCACACTGTCATGTTTTGCCTCTTCCTGCTCTTCTGAACACTTAATCTTGGGCTCTAAACAGCAAGTGCAAAGGCCAACTTAAATTAGGGAACGAAATTTTTGGGGTCAGCAAGAGAAGAGAAGGAAAGACAGTAGCTACTACAAAACAGGGCCTCCTCAACTTATCTATCATCTTAAAAAAACATTTTTTCCTGAGGAGAAAAAGCCGGAACAATACCTACCAAATACCACCAGCAGTAGATATGGCAGAAGACTGGACAGAGCTTCTATGCAGGCAAAGGGAACACACAAGGGCACAATCCTTTACATCTAATGTTCTACACATCTTGTCCTTAAAACCATCCTAAGCAATCACGTCATACAGCTGAGTTTTTCCAGCCCTGATTCTAACCAAGGTCTCTCAGTATCACCACCTTTGAAACCAAGGTGACAACCTATGAAAAGCACAGCCACATTTCAAGTTCTAGGCACAACAGGTCTGCTCTCTCCTGCCTTCCCACAGCACAATTACGCAGTCATTTACAGAGCTACTGAACCCTCAGCTTCTTCCTCATCTTCTGAGGGTTTTCAGAAGCTAAGCAGCCACAGGCTGACTGCTCTCTCCACTTCTAGGTTTCATGACACCTCTAAGTCACCATAATCTGCACAGGAAAAACTTTCACTGTTTTTCAGAACTGTGCCTCACTGCAACTTAAAGCCATTGCTACCTATCTGCATCATTTTCCCCACATCCTTCTCTCCCGTTCTGCTCCCAGCAATGCTGAAGTTTTCTTTGACCGTAACACTTGCAGGATTTGACTCAACTCCCTCCTTCCCTTGCTCAGTGCTCCCAAGGGCAGCTGCAGGTGGAGGGAGCTCTCTCAGCAAATCACAATCAAGTAAATACATGTAAGAAGGACCAGGGACATCATCCCATCCTCTCCTGATCCACACAGATTACATTTCTAGGGAGCTGCACGCGCCTTGGAAGTGCTCTTGCAGCCTGACACTGCTGAGAGTAGACAATACCACTGTTTTGCTGATGCCATGGAAACACCAAGACAGCGACTGCACTGCATTGAGCCCAGGCTAATTCAGGGGGAGGAGGGGAAAAAACAGGAAGAAATCTTAAAGGTGGCACAGAAAAAAAACGCAGTATACTCAAAGGGCACAACCCCTGTGCTGGCACGGAGTTTGATCTAAACAGAATTGGCAGCTTATATAGTTAATATTAATTCTAAAATTCCAAGGAGTGGAGGAGAGGAAAAAAAATGAAAGAGAAATAACTGGAGCAAGCCAGGGTAAAAATAAATAAATAATAATAATAAACCCCCCCAGTGTCAGAGTTGTAAGGTAAGCAGAAAACTAAGCACCTTTGGGAAAGGTAGGCAGTGTGAAGTTTGTCCTGTTTACTGATTAATGTCTAAATTGGCTTCTGAGCCAGGAGATAAATTGCTGAATGCTGCAGGCTGTCAGAGGCTCAAGAAACAAAGCAATTCAGGGAATGCCAGGGCACTTGGAGTTTCCTGAGTTTCCTTCCCTCCCCCAAAGCTCCCTCCTGTTTTCAGAGGAGTGCCTCTTGATTTATCAGCTCCATGCAATCCAGATTTAACAAGTTCAAACTGGATCTTACTACAAAGGACAAAAACAACTTTAAAAAAAAAAAAAAAAGCCTAAGTCTTGTTTTGCAACCCTGGTGGGTATTTTGAACAACAGTAAACTAATGTACTCTTTCCTGTTTGCTCCATGTGCTGCATCAGAACTATAAATACAGATGAGTCCAGTGTGAGGAGCACCCCTGAGCCTCCCCAGCACACACCAAGCTGCACAAAACAGCTCTGACTTCACTTCTCCCACCCCCAGCTGCTGGGCTGAGCCACAGAGTCCAACCATTAGTCATGAGAGTCAGCTGCTCTGCACTCTGTGCTTGCTCAGGGTAAGGAGAGCAAACACCTGATGAAATAGGCTTTGCAGTTAAAATAAAAATTATCACAGTCCACCCTGAGAGGCTGCTTTCAACAGCCTACCTGGGGAAATAACATGGAGTAGTATTTGACAGACCCAGGGCTAAAATTAGGTTGACATTCAAGCCTCTACTTTGCTGCCCCTCTGTCCTGGGCTGGTTCCAGCCCTGGGCTGGACCCTCCCAGCAGCTGTCGGTGCATCTGCTGAGTAATCAGGTTCACTGGTCCTTGCAAGGACCAAGCCTGGGGCAGCTCCCAGTTCTGAGCAAGCAGATAAAGAAAGGTCTTCAGAGATCCCCCTACCTTGATTTTTGTCTCCAGACAGAAACTCAAGGATGGTATTCATGGCTCCCATGTAGAAGATGAGCCGCAGCTGAGTGACACACATGGTGATAAGGCTGAGCAACAAGATAGGGCTGAAGACGCTCTTCATGAAGGAGGGAGAAGCTGCAGAAGGAATAACAGAGTCTGAAGAAAGCAATATATTTTGGTAAACATTTACAATTTCAGAAGAGGTTTCCACCTCTGGCCTAGCAGGTCTTCTCCTCAATAGTCATTCTAACACTGTGTGCCAGTGGCAGCTCTAAGAAGGTGCCTTACAAACTTCCATAGGGAAGAGCTGTAGATGCTTGGAGTTTGGGTACCAGTAACTGGGGCAAGGAAGCAGGAAAGAGGACTTGCCTTATTCAGTGGATTAGAACAAAAGGAAATTTCAAACCATTTGCTTTCACCATCAAGGCCAGGTTGGACAGGACTTTGAGCACCCTGGGCTAGTAGAAGATGTCCCTGCCCAGGGAATGAAATGATCTTTAAGGTCCCTTACAAGTCAAACCATTCTATAATGGCAACAGTCCACTTAAGAGACAGCAGTGACCAACTGCCCTGTCCTTCTGCAGCCACACCCATTGCCACAGTGGTGTCCCCATCACTGGCTATGCCATATGTTGTATTTAGGCAAGGATACAAGCACAGTATTCCTTATATAACTGAACTTGTGTTCCCATCACAGTGGCTGGCACGTGGCCCTGGCAACACCTGGATCACGGATCACTCTTATGAACAGCTCTAGAGCAGAGCAGAGAGGCCAATGGGCTTGTGCCAGCACAAGCATCCCTGGGGCACTCAGGGAACCACACCTGCACTGTCAGGCTGGCACTTCACTTCCAGGTCCACCGTGGACAGGCAGAGCTTGTTGTTCTCTTGCAAGGCTGCCGGCTCCTTGGGGCCCTTCATGGAGCTCCCCACGCTGAGACGGCGCCCCACAGTCGTCACTTGCTTGTAAAACTGCTTCCCAGTGATCTTGTGGTCAAATCCCAGCCAGCTGAACTTTATTTTCACCCTGTTGGGTAGCAAAGGGCATGAGAGCTGCAACACAGGGTGAGGAATCGGAGGCAGCAAAGTTGCAAGAGTCAGAAAGGTTGTTTGTGGATTTAAGGCACTGGTTTCCATCTACAAACCCACACATGGTTTGGATCCAGAGCACATAGAGATACTTTCCCCTGGCCAATTTGGCACAGGTCAATGTAGGAATACTTATGACTATGGACAGATTATTTTTCCATAATTCCTACGCTTTGGAAAGTTCCACTTTCCACTGGTATTCACCATTAAAGATATAATGCTAATGGCAGACATAATCCTCAACCTAAGAGGTGACAGCAATAAACAACATGCAAGGGAGTTCCCTGTCCGCTCCTCCAAGTTCTTTGTGCCAGCACTTTCTAGAGATTTAAGAACAGGATTAGCCCTCAAAGCCAGGATAGAGGGAACTTACGAATAGTCCATGTCTTCTGGTCCTGGGAAAGGCTCCAGGGGCCAGTTGAAGAAACAGTTGAGGAAAACAAGTCCTGCACAGCTTGCCCAGACAAGCAGAATAAGGATGAAGGAGACCCCAAAGTCGTATATAACCTGGAAATCACAAGGGAACACGTTTTTGGCTGTAAGAGTAGAAAGATCCTTCAATATTCTTTGAACGAGGTCTGAGAGGAACTGCTGGGAAAGAACATACTACATTTAAAATGGGTTAAACTCAGGTGGTAACAAAAAAACTGGTTTTGTGTCAAGAACCTTCTCCTTGGAAAGCCATCAGGAACTTCCCTGCACACCTGAGATTGGCTTACCTTTATATATCCCCCTTATGCTAACCCTGCAATCAACCATCTCTGGTTCAGAACCTGTAGTGATCTATCCAGGCAGCTCAGGTGACTGTCTCTTGTCCCCTCCGTGCCATTTGCCATCAATAAATTATCTTCAAAGCCAACCATTGGTGACAATCACACAGATTAAGTGTACATATGTGTATTAAAAAAAAATACATATACACGGCTTAGAGATTGAAACATTCAAGATCTTTTTTAAGATATTTTTTTACTTCAGCTTAGCACTTCTAACATTTTCTATTTGCTGCATTCTCGAGGCAGTCACTTGGGAAGTTTTTAATACGGATAGGAACTGAATCTTGCAAATGCACATCCCTAAAAATGTGCTTTAGCAAAGAGTCCCTCTTTCTTGCCACATTATTGCTAAGTGGTGCAAGACGCCAGCACACCACCCCCAGTCACGAGTCTTGATCCCACGGCCTCACCTTGATCCCTGGAAAAGTCACAGCAGAGGAAGCGTAGGAGCCAATCATCAGAGCAATGAACGTGGAGCGAAGGTCACCAAACATGTTGGGCAGCTGGGGAAAGAAAAATCGGTTGAAACAGGCTGGTGCCAAGGGAATGAGGCTTTCTTGGGACAACACTGGCATTTAGGATTAAGACTCCTGGATACCAGAATGTGAAGCAAACCAGTTTTACTCGGGAATGACTTAGCTCTTTAGGATATTACTCTGCAGGTTGCACTGGTGTCTCCAGTAACAGGGAATGTCTACAATCCAAGATTTATGTGCTCAAAGACACTGCTTCTTTCCAGACTGACAGCATAGTTTGCATAGGTCACCTTTAGCACAGGAGTGTTTGCTCCAGCTCTTGCACTTTCTTTAAGAGTTCCTTCCCCCAAATCTGTAGCCAACACCCCTTTTCCTCTCCAAAAAAACACGTGCCCAAGTTCTCTGTGCATCACTCTCTTTTTAAGTCAAAAGTTGTTAGACACAGGCTGTGATTGCCACAGTCTAACACACCCTGCAACACCTTGAACTGCCAGGTTTGTTTATGCACCTGAGGTCAGCACCCAAATCTTTCCAGCAGACCAGAAAGTTCCTGTTATAACAAGAAGGAAGAGAGACAAACACGAACGGTGCTGCAGTTTGCACTTCCATTTCTAGTTATCTCCATGGCTCCTTCTGTCAGAGCAGACTCTCTCTAGCTAAAGCTGATAATTTCTGCATCATTTGGATGGTTCAGATGCCCAAGCACGCTATCCTGGAGCTAGGTGCAGGAGAGCAATCACAAACACTAGATATCCAAGGATTTATTGCTCAGCACAGCTACACAGCTGCTGAACTCTGCAGCAAGCATCTCATGTTGCTCTTCCTGCCACCAGCCCCACTTCACTGCCTGGGCTCCCATCAGGTATGTTGGCATTGCTGGGAGCAGACCAGGCTGGTTCTGCAAGGATCTGTTGGGAAAGCAAACAGATGCTTGGTAGGGACAGCTAGAAGCAGCTCACAGCAGCCACTTCTGCCACTTCAACAGGAAAATCACTCCCAGGCTGTTTCACCAGCCCCTGCTTCCACTCAGGACCCAAAAGCAGAGTGAAAAAGGCAGAAAGAGCTGGGAGACCTTCCCACCTCTTTTTAAAGGAGGAATTCCCTGTTTTCCTAAACAACCAGACATGAGCAAGTTTCCATCACTCACCAATGATGGCCTGGAAACTGAAAATTACAGGGAGAAGCTCTGAAGTTGTTGGGCTACAGAGAGCTCAGCTGATACCTCCTGAAGCTGGTCAACGGGCAGAGATTGTGCTGCAGGCAGGCAGATTTCCCTCCCACCTCCTTTTTTTGGGTCACTTACTCCCCAAATTCACTTGAGCATCATTACCACGTCAGCCTCAGAGGACCTCAAAGCAGGACACTGCAGATGCCTTCTAGGACTGAAAGCACAACCAGCATTTTATCTGTGTAAAGAGGCCACTGCACAAAACAATTCAGAGAACATCAGACCGAGCCTGAGCAAGCAAATGCTGCCATCACATTCCCCTTCCACTGCAGAAAAACAAATCCATCTTTCCCAGGAGCAGCATATAAGGCAAGCAAATCTGGCTTGTGTCACGGCAGGAGCGGCGTGTTTACAACACAAGTATTCCTGTGCAGGCACACTCCAGGATCCATCTGGCTGTTTATCATCCCTGTGTCCCACTGCAGAGCTTCCTATGCAGTGCAGCCTCCAGGTCCTCAGATAACCCCGGCCAGGGAGCAGCAGGAATGATGTGCCGGTGAACCCCGGGCAGAAAACGCTGCACTGCTCTGCGGAGGATCCCCACACCCATCCCAGATCCCCGCATGCGGGAGAGCTGCCAACAGGCTGCTTTCAGGAGCTGCAGGCAGGAAACGGCAAAGGATCCAAAGGTCTGTTACCAGGAGCGAAAAAATCTCTCCTTGGAAGCAGTGGCCTAAATACACACCCCAGAGAGCAGCATCTGCAGAGGATACGGTGTCTGCAGGATGCAGAAAGCTTGGTCGCTGTCACCAGGCTGGGCATTCGCTTCGTCTCAAACACCCCAAACCTAAAGTGATCTCCAGAAATGACAACAAGCAGCTGCTCCTGCTGGGGAGCTCGGAGCAGGGCAAGGGCTCCACAAACACAGCTGCTTCTTGGCTCGGGCTGGTTCTCCCCAGAGACCCAAAGACCACAAAAAGCCTTTCTCATACAGCAGGCAAGCGACTCCCAGGTGGATCCTCCTGCTCTGAGGGCTACTGCAGACATAGAACAGGCAACCAAGAAAATCCAAGTCTGCTTCTGCCTTGATGGGGACAGAAGTCCTGGAAAGGCTAAAGATTTCCTAAAATCCAATTTGGCACCAAGCAAGCAGCTAGATTAAAAAAAAAAGAAAGGACAGAAGAGATTTAAGGTCTTATCCAACCCTATCAAAACAGAAACTGCAAACACTGAGCACTTGGAAGAAAAACAAATGTGAGACTACCTGGAGGGGCAGAGGGGAGGTGAAGGGAAAAAGCAGTCCATATCCAGACAGAAAACCTCTCAGACTGTGAATGCCAAGGCTGGCAGGGCCTGGGCAGATCTCAGCTGAAGACCAGCTACTAAAATAACACGCAATATTTACCAAGTCATTTTTCATGCTGTCTTTATGGTAGCAAGCACTGGAAAAAATGAACCACAGGGAAGAAAAAACAAACCTACAAAAAACGCAAGCAGCAGAGAGCAAGTGGGTTCTTTGTTTTTCTGCCACCATAAAGATCTGATCCTCATTCTGTCTTATCCCTGCAGGCCAGAAGTGACTCCTCCACTAAATTCTGCCCATTCTGGTATGACAGCTTCAATTCTGCAAGGCCGATGACGACAGAAACTCTTAAGCCTCCTGTTTAAAGGTCAATAATACTCAACGTACTATTAACTTCATGTCCTGTCAGAAAGACACTAATTGTTTCCATACGTAACTTTTACTGGAATCCTTTATTGCAGGTGTGTAATCCTACACTGATAAATAATTTCCTCTTGCAGATTATTTTCTTGTCTGCCCTGCAGTGAGTTTAAGATCACTTTTTATAATTTTCTCAGCTTTTTCCTGGAGATAATCCATATACAGAAGATACCACAGTAGTACCAAACCCTGTTTCCCTCCTCTTGCAAGGACTGTTTGAAAGAACAGTGGAAGAAGTCAAAGGGATTGAGAACCTGACTACTGGAGAATGGTATTTTTGTTCAATTAAACTTTGTTTTCCCTATCGGGGGTGTATTTGGAAGTTATACAGACACTAAAAATATGTTCTCCAGGAAAGCTTCAAACTGCCTGCTTTGCTCAAAGCATATGGAAATTCTTGTTCCCATTCTCCAATAAACAAAAGCTCAGAGAGCCCTAAGTTTTCCTAATATTTCCAAGCAGATTCCCTATACAGAGATGTTCCCCCCACCCTGATTATAGGGAGTTGTTTGTAGCAGAAAATAAGAGCAAAGCAGCTGTAATTCTTTGAAAGGAAAACAGGACAGAGAACAATCTATAAAAGGCTCTTTGTGGTAATTTATCACACATGTTTATTTCTTTGCATGAAATAGCTTCGGAGCAGAACCAGTGCCAGATCCCTGTGCTGCTGTCAGAGCCACCAACACAGATCTGTTTCCATTTCCAATCTTCACTTATATTGGCTAAGACCAAGTCACGAGGCAGAAATCTCCCCTTTGCATTTTAACAACAGGCACAGTCTGACCTTGTTCCCAGAACTGGGAACAGCACCATTTGCTCGCTCCCCCTCCTCCCCAAGCCACAGACAAGGCACCCAGAAACGGCAGCTTGTTTTGGCTCCACAGCCTGCCATGTGCTTTCATGATACCCCGGGGACTTGTTACTGAAAAAGGCTTTAAACTCAAGAGGCAAAGCTTTGTGCAGTGCTGTCCCAGGCTCTAATCCTCAGAGATCCCGTTTATCCCTTACTGAGGATCCCACTCTCCTGCCCTGCCACCAGATCACACCACACAGGTGGCCCAGGAGGTTCCAACACCTAATGATGCTCCCTGGGTGAGCACCCAAACCCCACACACTGCAGGGGCTCCCCTATGGACACCCGGTCACGAAGCCGCGACCGTAACCCACCCGGGATGGCAGAAGACCAGCTCATGCACCACTGGATTGACCCATTTCCTGGAGCACTTCAGGACACTGGCAGCTGGCAGGAGAAGGGAGTCACCTTGCTGTGACTTGTGTGTGCACGTGTGTGCTCGGCAGCCAGTGCCTGTGTCAGCCAGAACGAGCTCACTTGGCACCAGGAGCTGCTCAGGGCTCATCGCCCTGGTAATGAACGTCCTTACAAAGGTCTCTGAGCCGCCCCTTTCAGTGCTTACACCAACCTCTCCAGGGCACAACGCAGGGCACAGTGTGTAGGAGCCACGTCACCTGCAGCCTGCAAGCCGTGGACCTGTCATCCCTATGGAATCATGGAATATGCTGAGTTGGAAAGGACCTATCAGGATTATCAAGTCCACCTCCTGGCCCTGCACAGAACACCCCAACAATCCCACCATGTGCCTGAGAGCGTTGTCCAAATGCTCCTTGAACTGCCAGGTTTGGCGCTGTGACCACTGCCCTGGGGAGCCTGTTCAGTGCCCAACCACCCTCTGGGTGCTTGAAATCCAGCCTAAACCTCCTGACTCAGCTTCCTGCCATTCTCCCTTGTCACACTGCCTGTCTCCGTGGGCCACAGCTGGAAGGGAGCCACAAGGTATCACCGTGTCACCACAGAAGGTGGCTCCTGGCACAGCAACTGTGAGCTCCCCGGCTTGCAGGAAGAACCACACAGTGATCTGCCAACAACCAAACTACAGCTGCTTCGAACAGACACCAGCAGGGCTACGCTGTGATGCAGGTGAAGAAGTGCTCCCCTCCCACTTTAGATTATTTTTAACCACATTCACACGCCTCAGGTACCGAAATGCCTCTGTGCAGCTGTGCAGGGAGGCACAAGCAGCAACATCTGACTCTGGGTTTGAGAAGGCAGGCCTGAAGCCACCTCAGCTCTTTATAAAACACACTGATGTCTGGAGGGGATGGGCTCCACCTGAGACCTCCCTCTGTGATCTCACAGCATCACTACTTGCTTCAGACCTCCTCAAGGCTTGGATCTCTTCTGGGAAGACCTGACCTTTTTCTTGCAGTTCCTCAGCACTGCGCAACTGGCTCACTAATGAGGGTACTAATAAGTGGCTTTGCTCACTTCTTCTGGTGCTAAAAGCCACAGTACAGCACATCCAATATATTTCTTCCTTATCCTTGCCCTCACTCGTATCATCACCAGTGGTTCTAAAATAATCTGTGACCCCTCAGTAATCACCCAGAGAGACAATAACCAACGCTGGCAGCAGCAGGGTGGGAATCCCCCCCTCTCCCACAACAGTTCTGATGTGCTCCTCTCTTCCTTGCTTTCCATTTGAAGCGTGGCAGGATGACATTTGCCCCACAGTTCCTTGGGATCACAGCCAAGGCTTCCAGTGAAGAACACCCCATACAAAGGAGAGAGCAACATCTGCAGAGTTTTGAAAGCTTTGAACACACGAAGGCAACAGCAGCAGCAAAATCAGAGTACACAGGGTGCTCTCAAAACCCAGCCTCTGCCAAATTTAGGTCTCAGGAGTTCAGCCAGTGCCTAAGCCCTATTAAATTAGAGGTAACTTTAACAGGAAGTTTTACTTCAGCAGCAAGTTCAAGGTAGTGCAGTCCAAATCTGAAAGTTTTTGACCACAGCTCAAAAAACATCAGTGCTTCCCAGACTTGTTTTCTGGGCGACTTTCCACCCAGCCCTGTTTCAGCCATGCTAACAACAATCAGGGTAATGAGGCAGAAAATAAAGCAGTTATTTGGAGAATGATACTGCTTCTGCCTCCAGGCAAAAAGAACCCCAAAATGTAGAGATCCAGCTGACAGTTGTTGACCAAAGCTTTCCATACAATCCATAAACTAAACATATCCAAGAAGGCTGAACAGATGGAGCTGGACGTGTTCAACAATGCAGCATTTCTAAGGAAACCTGCAAGGGACTCTCACCCTTCTGAAAGCAAAAGCTTTTTGTGCTCAAGAACAACCATTCTCCTGGGGCGAGATGCAAACTGTGCTTGCAGAAAGCTGGTCATACCCAGCTGCAAAGGGTTTGTGCCCTGCTGATTCTTCCTGCAGTATGTCAATGCTAAATCCAGTGCAAACACATGTCCAGCCTGTGCCAAGTAGCTGAGCACTGCATGTACAGGCATATGACTATGTGAATCCTAGACAAAAACACTTCCTTTTTACCCCCCAACCTTCACCTGAGATACAAGGGGCAGGTGAAAAAACAGGACTGGGGAAAACAAGCCTTAGAATAACAACCTAGTTCTCAGTCCCAAGGGTGACTGACCCTTTGTACCAAACACAAACACGTGCTATTGGAGCCACGGGCAGAAGATCCACTCTGCTCTTTCCTGCCAGCCCAGCTCACAGCCACAGTAAGGGACAGAACAGGCAGGTAATAACTCTTCACTTACCGTAAGCGATGTGAAGGTCATGCACATCCCACCAAAGCCATTCAGAGCCAGTGCAATGAATATCAGCACAGACAGAGCTGCAACAATAAAAAACCTGCCCTTAGCTTTCACTAGGGTGGGGAGGGAAAGGAGACAAGAGCCCTGAGGGCTTTGGCCCTGACACACAAAACCGTCAGTGGATCAACACCCTCAGGACATGTCACGCTGTTCTTGACCCAGCACCCATCTCCCCAGCCACACAGACCAGGAGGGACAGGGCTTTCCTCCAAAACAAAGTTCAGGATGGGATCATCTTTCCCCAGAATAGAAGAGTTTCTTTTCTCTAAGGAAACAACTAGCTGATGCAGCTTGTCTGATGGGTCTTAAAAGGAAGATTTACTTGAAAGAGCTGGATTCAAAGTGTCATGTCGCTATCTGGTCTTGAGGAGCAAGCCCCATCTATCCCTGGCAAGAAAACAACTTACACATTGTGAGCTATTACTTATTTCCCAACTCTGAAAAAGCCATGAACTAGTTTGCAATTGCTCCTTTACAGGACCTGTCCCTGCCCAATCACAAAGCTGAGAGACCTGGGTAGCTCAGAGCATTGCTGTGCTCTCCACTTAGTGTTGTGAAACATCAGCCCTCCCCAGAGCCACCTGGCTCCCTCAGGCTGGCAGAGGCTTGGCTCGTGTCCTCAGCAAGATCCCCAGTGCAGCACTGGAGCTGTGACAGTCTGAGCACACTTGTCTGCTTCCCCAAAAACCCCAAGCCACAGCCCCAGAGTCCTCCCAGCTCAGCAGAGAGACACTGACTTACAGTCTGGGTTACTGGCACCGTACGCGATCAGCACACAGGACACAGCAAAGCAGGCACTGAAAGGGAACCAGACCCATGAGTTTCTCACAGACAGCCTTAAATGCAGTAAATTACATCTGCCTCCTTCTCCTCAGCGCCTCGTTAAGCAAGCGCAGCGTAATTTCTCTAAGAAGGAGGGAAGCTGGCAATCTGGAAAGAAAAATCCAGGGAAATACCCAAATGCTACAGACAAACAAATATTACAGGCAAGCCTTGCACAAGGGCTGAGGCGGGAACCTTTCCTCCCAGTGGTGACGCAGCTCTGGCTGGACTCAAATTCCCCACAGAGCTTTGCCAGCCCGCACCCTGAGGTGACCAAAGACAGCAGCAGCCTTTGTCTTGAGCCCCAGCTGTGGTCACAGCACTTACAGCTCCTCTCTATTAGGGTTTGAGTCAGAGACTTGCCCTGTTTTTCCCACTGTGCCTACAGGCCAATTTGGGTTTTAATCAAGTTCACTGCATTAAAATCGTGACAATTAAAACAGTGCTGGGATCCATTGAGCCCAACAAGTCACCAATCACTACATGTCGCAATGGAAGCAGCTAAGACCTTGTTATTTAAGGCAGAAAGCAACATATACCACATGGAAGAGAAGGGCCCTAGAAAAGGCAACAGGATGTGTTTATTCCCAAGTTAACTCCCCAGCCTGCAAACAATGATGTAACATCTTGGTTTTGTGCCTCTCAGGACACAGCTCCCAGCTCAAGGAGAAAGCTCCCCTCCGTGACTCACAAATGACTCTCCCTCCAGGCTCCATCTGGATGAGGATCACAGAGCAACACTGGAGAGCTGAAGTGTGGACATGGAGTTCCAGGCCCTTCCCTTATGGAGCAATTCACTGTGCTGGCTGCAAACATCCCAGCCCTGTGCGTGGCCACCAGCTACCAGCAGATCCCATCCCTCATACTCTTCCCAATGCTGCAGGGACACCACAACGGGCAGAGCACCCAAACAGCACCCATCTGCCCCAGACAATGTGGGAATTCACCCCTCAGCCCACCCAGGGAGCCCAGGACACCCACCTGCCAAGCAGCCGCAGCTTGCGAGGGCCGTACTTGTCCATGACAATTCCCAAGGGCAGCGTGATGGCACTGAGCAGGAAGGACCCAACGGTGAAGGCCAAGTTCAGCATTTCATCCTGGGCGTTGCAGGAGGGCCATTTGTGCTCTGAATCTGTGCTGTTCTCGTGTTCAGAGCTGTTGTTGGTGTCCTCTACGTGGGATGAGAGAGGAACGTGCGTTAGGATGGGGTTTGCAGCAAGGAGGGAAGAGAAAAGCCCCCCACACAGGGTGCCACAACACGCTGGGCATACAGCCTCCACATTCCATTTTTTATTATGATCAGTGAGAAATGGAGAAGGAGAGCAGCAGAAGGACAGGGGAAACCTGATGAACTCTCCTTTGAGCAGGAAAAGGATGCACAGGCACCCAGAGGACCGGCATCCCATGCAGCAGCAGGGTAAAAACCTAACGATGGAGGTTCATTAATTTATTAGAACAATTATACAGCAAGGG